>NW_020871692.1:325544-338044 GCF_003789085.1 Penaeus vannamei | reverse complement strand
TCTGTACCAACAAAGTTTTGTCTTCTTACAAGAATATAATTGCAGCCTTATCATACAGGTTAACCCAAATTTAAGATGGTTTTCTTGTAGAGGACTAATCAGTACAAATAATAAGCTTCAAACACGAACTGTTAAGAACAAATTGAGGAAAAAGATATTTGAAAGCATGCCTCAAACCCTAAGGCAACTCGTTGATCCTGAGTTTCAGCTCTATCTTGTCGTACATACAATGTGAAGACAGTTGAGTTTTCATTTGTTAACAGTAATGGATTACATAATGTTACAATACATTTGCATGCCTGGGTCAATATGTATGACAGGGTAATGGCTTACTTTCAAAATAATTTTGATATGTGTATGAAAGCCACCTATTTCAAAAGTTCTTGATGTTTCTTGTGCAAATTCTTTATCTGAGTACCCCTTCCGTTGACAATCTTCATTTGTTAGTCCTAGTAGCAGGGGAGGGCATGAAGTATATCAGGGAAATTAAGGGATAGAACAAGCTTAAATAAGAATAGTGAACAAAAACCCGTAAAACTAGCACACACTTCAATTTTAAAATACGTAAATGAGGTAGAACAACATTAATAAAGGCCTTTGAAAGCAAAAATGTGGAATGGCACACTGATGAGTAGCAAAGTATTATTTTGCCAATCGCATATTAACACAAGATCTACTTTGCACATCTTCTGAGGTTCTATGGTCGGTTCAATGTTTACATGAAAAGATGATCGACTTGGCCAAAATTGTGCCACCTTTGTTCTCTTACGTATAGCACCTTTGGGAAGCATTTGCACAAATATTGCCATAGAAGAAAAGTGTCTTGGTTTGTATTTTATTTTATATAGGTCAATACCCAACTCTGCCACTACCTCATACTGCATATTGTCCCATTACTGCATATTATCCCATGCCTGATCACTGATATTGATATCAGTGGAATATTCATTCTATACTACCCATAAAAAGGACATTTGCAGTGAAGGGAACACATACACACAGCTTCCTCCAGTCATGGCCATAGCAGGGGCAGTCATAAATGGTACCTGGGAAATTTTTGGATAAAATATGGATAATAGAGATTAGGTCAACATAGTCAAATAGTCTAAAGAAACATGATATTTGTTACTGAAAGCGATGCACACTTCAGAGACTAAATCAGAAAATCGGGGTATCGAATAAACCCAAAAACTCAAACCTAACCTTTCCTGCCTTCTGTGTAATGGTGTTAGGGACATAGTTTCTGTGGGCTGATATGTAGCAGATATTTTCATCATTTCATAGTAAATATGAGACCTATGTAGTTGAACCTGTTTTTTATGGCTCTATTTCTAAGATGGTATTGTTCATTTCCCTGAATATCTGTGCATCAGTCTCGATAGCATTAACCCATTAACGCCGGTATATTTTGACGCCGAAAATAAAAGATTCCGGGCGGCTACAAATTCAGCGGTCGGGGCTGCCTCGGACTCTGCCTGCCCGCCAGCCACGTCCCGCTGCTGCGTCGTAGCGCAATCCCTGATACAGGGTCACACTGGTGGGATGCCCAGCAATATTTATTTTTTCGGGTGTCTCGTGTGGGACACCCGTTGTTAGTGGGTTAACCAGAAATATATTAATAAGGGTCTTGTTCCATGTTGTGGATAGCAGAGCAATGATGGTTATAACCACCACTTCACTACTGATATCTGTCTGTTTACAGCAATGTATTACAAAGTACTTGCAATGACTAGATATTCTTTTGGATCAGAATATGCGATATAATTTTCCACTAGTGTGGTGTGCTTGTAAAGGTTTAGGGATCAAATTGAGATTTGTTGGCCTTTTCTTAGAGAGGCTTATGGGCCATGGTAATCACTTGCAAGGTTTTTTTTTTTTTTTTTTTTTTTAGGCCATCCATCATAGAGAAAATTACAAGGAAATTTTGATGAAGTACAGGGTATATAATTGCTAGGAGAAAATCTGGTTAATTTTTCGATTATGACGATATTTATATCAGATTTATTCTCATGTGATAATGAATCTGATGATCATTTCCGTTGCAATCACAGCTGATGATCTTGATGTGCTAAGTCCCGTTAGCAGGGGAGGGCATGAAGTATATCAGGGAAATTATGGGGTAAAACAGGCTTAAATAAGAATAATAGTGAACAGAAACGTGTAAAACTAGCCCCAAAAAACGCTGAAAATCGGCTAATTAAACTCTACGGACATGTCTGCCACCTTTGAAAGTCTACACAATGACGCGTCTGATTTTTAAAAACTCTACAGGAATCCAACCCACCTTTCGGCAAAATCTACGGGATTTCACAGCTTCCAGACCCCCAAAAAACGTCCTAACCCATAACACAACCTAACCTAACAATTTACGGTGCCATGACTAGGTGTGCCCTTCGGGCACTGCCCGAGGGGAGGGTTGATGGTGGGCAAGCCCCCCAACACCCCCTGGGACACATTCTCTTCACCTCAGTATGTACGGGAAGATAGAGCTACATCCATACTGTAAACAATAAACCAAATACCTATATATATCGAAAGACCGAACTGTCAATTTTCCTTCGCTTCTTTCGGTCAGTCTATTGTGGATCGTGGATCGCTTCGTTATTATCGCTTTTTGTGGGATTTGCGGTACTTGATGGCCTCAGAAATCGAACCGATAGTTATTAAGGTCTTTTTCTTCCTCGTTTCCACTATATAGTCGTAAGACCAAAACCGAAACATTTCTCGCCGGTCTCCTGTCACCGGACTGCCCTGGGAGTCGTCCTGTCAAACCTGGCGGCAGAACATGGAAATGCGCTTGCACAGAAGGTGCTTCAGACCGATTTCCTTAAATCACTTTCTAATAAATCTTGAAACATGAAAGTGAGTTATAACAACATTAACAAAGGCCTTTGAAAATGCTTATGTGGAACAGCAGACACTGATAGTTAGCCAAATATCGTTTTGACAACGGTGTAGTAATACATGAACTACTTAACAGAGCGCAAGAATGAGTTGACTGGTCACAATTTTGTTTACATTCACAATGTCAACATGATGAGGGACTTAAAAAAAAAGATGGGTTGGTCCTCTCTTTTCTGTCGTGTAACTCCTTTATTTTCGATTTGGCGCACCTTTTACCATAGATGAAAAGTGTCTCAGTTTATGTCGTGGTAACCATTCCATATCTTTATTTTACTGTAACCCTGATTGCTATCCGCGGTAATTTTACTGAAAATCTGATTTTTAATCAATTATTGGCAAGCATCTTGTCGACATATTACTGCTAAAAGGGTCCATAGGTGGAAATTCCTAGCTTCATTTTCTGGTAGGATTTGGTAGAAATAGATCTTCAATTTTACACAACTTAATCTTAGGAGAAAAAAAAATAGTGGGGGGCGGGGATCATCCAATAACTGTAGTCTGTAAAAAAAAATTGCTAGAAAAAAATGTATATGTACATAGACATATATATCTAGTTGTGCAACTTTCTAAGAGAATTTACGATAGGATGTCGTTTTAGTTTTGTTTAGAAAGACATTTGAAAACAATGAGGTCTGCACTATTTGGTACTAGTTTACAAAGTGATTGCACCCTTTTGTGGCTGTCCCAATTACACCAGGCAGCAACCTTGGACACATTTTGGGAATCCACAAAGATGGCAGTAAAAAGGGGATGGGATATGCTTTGCCCTATGTATATCATCTTGTATATCAATTAATTGATTTTGTTCCTCAATGAAAAGTGACTTTAAATTTTTCCAATTTGTGGTATTGATACCTTTTTAATTTTCCACTTTCAGAAGGCAAAGCAATGTGTTTCTTGATTGATGTTTTAATGTATGTATTTGCAATATATGTAAGCAGTAGCTTAAGAAAATGGACCATGATGAGGTTTTCATTTCATAAGCCTGTGTTGAACCAGTTAAAAAGACTAGAAAAGCAATAGCATTACATTTTCTGATGATTATGGGTTCTAATATATTCTTCTCTCAACAGTCGCTGGTTGTACCTGAAAAGTTCCAGCATATCCTGCGTTTGATGAACACCAACATCGATGGCAGGCGTAAGGTTATGTTCGCCATGACTTCCATCAGGGGTGTTGGTCGCCGTTACTCCAACATTGTCCTCAAGAAGGCCGACATTGACCAGTTCAAGCGTGCTGGTGAAATGACTGAAGAGGAGGTAATGTTGGTGTGGCATTGTTTGAGGGGTATGAAGTACCATACTGTATACTGTTATTAGTATGGAGATCGTGTGTGTGTGTGCACGTGCGCGTGTACATACATACATGTCCCAGGCTCCTGTCCATATTAACATGCAGTAGCTTGTTACTTTAGTTTTTTTAATTGTTTTTTTCTCTTAATTGATTGTCTAAAGTGGATTGGTATGAACCTTAGATGCCAGTTTACACTGTAGATTAGTTTTTTGGTACCACAATTAGTTGCATCAATATTTTTGGTAAGAAGTTAAGTTTAAGTTCAATATATGCATTTTTTTTTTGACAGTGTTAAAACCCTTTGCACTTGGTTACAAGTACTATCAAGTGTTTGTGTTGTTGTTGTTGGCAGATGATTCCACAAGTGCTCAGTTTCTAAAGAGTTAGTAGCCAGACATGAATTAATAATTTCTGTCCTTAGATGTCCCCCCCTCCCCACTCCCCCTCTTGTTCCTTCCTTACATTTAAGTGTCATTAACCTGTTGGATCCAATTGCTTCATGGCAATCACATTGCTGAAAACACAGGCAGGGGGCTACATAAGTGACCATTATTCTGGGTGTGTAAACACTCGTGAGCGGTGACATGACTCGGTGCCTCCCCATTGCAAGGTTATTTTGCATAAACTTTTTAAAAGATTTTTGCCTCTTTCCAATGTCCATATTTCTTTTTGATTTGCTCTATCTGGATGGTAATAGAATATTTTCCTTGTCCAGACTCCATATCAGCCATGTAGTATATAACTTGAAGGGGAAGAAAAATTGTTTTTGTCATATATTATATTTTTTGTAATTTTCATTTGTTGTACAACCTGCATTGCCGGTCACAGCGGCCAGGAACACGATGTTAAGCATGGAAGTTAAGCATGGAAATGGCATCCTCCCTGGAGCTGGTGCTCTTCCAGTCATGGCTGACACACACACATTCCACACTCGTTTATTGCTGGGAATAATGCACCAAAGGAATCTTATTAGACTAATAGAGGTTTCTACACGCATAGCGAGTCTTATGTCATCAGGCCTTCACTCAACAGAAAGTTCAACTTGTCCAGCCTGCGGCCATTTTTTCCCTATGACGGCATGTTATGTCACCCGGCCCTTGATGCACAGTTTTCAGTGATGGCATGATCATATCATCGGGATCATAGGGATGAAATAGTATAAAGGAATGCTTGGTAATTAACCCATTGGACCAGGATGACGTTAGTCAAGTCATGGAAAAACTTAGGGTGGGTGACATGAATATGCTGTCAATCAGGTAAATTGCTGATGGCCCAGATGACATACACTTATTGTCATGAGCAAAGAACAAGGTGACGGGAAAGACTCGCTGCGAGTGCGCAAAGCTCTTTTTGAGTCTAATTAGATTCCTTTGGTGCATTATTCCCTGTGATAAATGAGTGTGGAATGTGTGTCAGCCATGACTGGAAGAGCGCTGGATCCAGGAAAAAGCATTTCCATGCTGTGCACCATACTGTTGGCCACTGTGATCAGCAGTTATATTATGGGAAATTGAATATTACCAAAAATGAGGACACAAATAACCAAATGTTTGATATTTTTTCTTTCAATGATTTACATCTTGTCACCACTCCTGGATGTGTGGACACCCAGCCTACGCGTCACACGCCTGGGATGTTGGCCACTTGTGTAACACAATGCCCAGGTTTTCGGCACGGTTATTTCGGTAATGCAACTGGGTCCAAAGGTTGAGGTTTGAGATAGGTTTCAGATGAGAGCAAAACTTAAACTTGAAATTAAAAGATGCAAGCACATTTTGTTCATGTGTACTAAAGCATAATGTAAAGATGAATAGGGAAAAGACAAGAAATTGAAAGATACCTGTAATTAGAACTGAATTGAGTTAGGTTTTTAACAAGTAAAGCAAATTTAGTAATTGGAATATTAACCCAGTGCCACTGGGGGAAAATGTGTTCACTGTTGTATTTTGTGAAACGTCTCTTAAACATTGATGGCTCTACCTATGCATAGCCACAAAGGAGTCAATTAGTAGACCTTGTGACCAACTGATTTCACCTTTCCTTGAATTTGTGGGATTTTTTTTTTTCCCCAATCAATATTGATACTCTTATTTTGGTCATAAACATCATAGTTACTATAGTGTTGCTGTCATTACTAACAATGATATTAAACACCAGTAAAAAAAAAAAAATCAAGGAAAAGGGTAAACAGGTGAGATAGGTAGTTCTTGTTTTTGGCTCATTGGTGATGGAGTACTTTAAGCCATGTGTAAAAACAATTACCAAATTAAACACTTTTTGAGCATCGCATGTATGCACATGCCATTCCTGGTGGCATGTAGTTTAAGCTTTACTCCTAATTTTAGCAGATTGTAAAGCAATGTGTAAGTATATAATACACAGTCCAAATTATTGTGCTTGTATTCTCATCCTGAATACAGTCCTAATATCCCAGAATGTGGACTGATTCTCCCCTTCTCTTGCATCCCAATATATGATAAGGGATTTAGAAATGAGTTTGCAAGTAATGAAATTTTCCTATTTCAGGTTGAGAAGATTGTAACAATCATGAGCAACCCCCGCCAGTACAAGATCCCTGATTGGTTCCTCAACAGGCAAAAGGACATCAAGGATGGCAAATACAGCCAGGTAAGGTTTATTTTTTTGCTTTTAGAAAGTCACTACATTGTAAGAATGATGAGTTATTAACACAGAAAGACTGGCTCTTCTGTTCATGATTTTCATGCAGATACATCAAATGTATTTATTTTGGAAATGTAACTAGAGAAATTTGATCAGTAAAGTAACTTAATGTAACCGACAGAAAACCTAAATGCTAATTACTTTACCTTTCTCTAAATAGGTCATGTCTAACAACTTGGACACAAAGCTCCGTGAGGATCTTGAGCGTCTGAAGAAGATCCGTGCCCATCGTGGTCTGCGTCACTACTGGGGTCTCCGTGTGCGTGGTCAGCACACCAAGACCACTGGCAGGCGTGGTCGCACTGTTGGTGTGTCTAAGAAGAAGTAAAAAACTAATACATCTTATAGGGAAATTATTGTATTTTATTATCCAAACAGTTCCCCTTGATTATTTTACTTGAAGTTGCTGATTTAATGTATATTGTCTTGCCCAGTTCAAATTTATTTGAAATGTGCACACACCTTGCTGTATATACACCTCAAACCATAAAACTGACTCTTAGGAGGCTTTGCTCGTACAGTATGTTTACAGACATACTGATTATAGAATACTATACATGAAATTGGTTTTTCGTGATGTGAAAAATAAAGGTTTGGTCACGGATAGTGCCCATATCATTTACTTTTTATAAACTGTAGTCAAAATTACATAAGATGAAATTTGTACATCCCATGTTTTATCATGTAAAAATGCATTCACAGCTTTCTACGTGATAACCTAAAGTTCAGTATCCAAATATGAAGATGGGATTGTAAATAATTACACACATTTTACTTTGTAATTGCAGTTGTATAATTATTAGCATTTGAATCCTGAGTGCAAATTGTAAGAGCCATGCAGAAAGGATGAGAGACTGGTTTTGTCAGTCCTTAACGACTATCGTATTTGGTTTATTTCCTATTTACTCTTCACTAGCCATATTAACCAACAGCGTTCTGTAACCTTTTATAACCTAAACATGTTTTGTCCTAATTGTTGGCTAATTTTTTACCTTTTTACTACAATAATTTAAAGTAATGCTGTATGAACATTCGTTACCTAGAGGCTTTGTCCCCAAGCCTAGCCCTGTTGCTATATTTGGTATACGACTCTAATGACCTTGGATGTTAATGGGGCAGAAAATTTTCAATAGAGATCAATTCTGACCACATCCGAAAGTATGCAAGCCGTACTGAAAGGCTAAAAGGCTGTTAATCATCAGTCCTGTACGGCCTTCGTACGCAGTTCTTCCCTCTTTACCATTTTCACCACCATACTACCCCACAGCATAAACGCTAATTTAAAAAAATCATTGATATTCCCTCTCTACCCATACCAATGTACAACATTCTACAACATTTGACATCTAACATCTAACATTGTCCTAATCGTTGATTAATTTTTACATTTTTCGGCCCCAATACTTTATGGTTCTGTATGACCTTTAATGTATCACTATATTTTGAATACGCCGCTAATGACTGAAAATAGCGCTGCAAAATTGTTTCGATAAATAATTGTTTTCAGCCCCTTCTGTTCAACATCTTAAGGTACTGTCACACTAGCATTTTTCCGTCAATTTCCCTCCCAATCTCTTGCCCGTTGTTGTCGTGGGCGGGCTTAGGAGACGAAGACTGAGACCCAATACAGGGATCTCCCCTGCCTAGGGCCTCAGCCCTCGACTCGACTAATTTTGCATGGTCTTTTTCCTCTCCAGCTTTTGTTTCCGTCTCCTCTCCATCCCCTTCTGCTATCTACTTCCTAAGGTGTGAGAGCCGTGCTGCGAGGATGAAAGGCTGACCTAGTGCCAGTCCTGAACGGCCTGCGGGAACTATGGGCACGGTACTCCTGACTAATCTAGCCCTTACCTTCAGTAGCGAAAGGAGGTGGACCGATTAGGCCTATTTACATAATCCAGGTTCCCCATGACCAGTAATGAAAATGTAACCCCTTTATTAGAGGCAATGAGGCTAGCCCCTTTATCAAATAGCCCCAACCCAGGCTCTCCTTTGACCACGGCTCCGAACACAAACTACTGCCCACTCTTCAATGCCTACTAGTGCATTACCCACCCAAGCAGAGAATCAATCTCCAGAAGACATTCCTACCCACCCAACTTACTCAAATTCAACTCCACCCCTGCAACCTTCATCAAACAACCAATCCTCCCTTATTACTACCTTGCAACCTTATTCTCCATCATCCCGTAATACTCCCTCTTCCACACGTCCCCGACCATCCACCACCACCAACCCTACAGATATCTTAAATACTCTGTTTAGCCCAGCTAAATGGGACCGATTTTTTCGTGATCCCTGCTACAGCTCCTTACTCAGGCAACACTCTTCTCTTTCAACAATGCCTCCAAAAACAAGTAGGCAGAGTCCCCTTTCTATACCAGACGCGATCGCTCCCGTCTGGTAACAGTCAGATCAGAAACTGAATCTATAGCACTATCAAATTTAACTGATCATTCTGGCAACCCCATTCCTGCAGAACCTCATCCAACCCTTAATACCTGTACCGGAACTGTCTCTCTCGCCCTAGCAAACTGCCCAGTCGATACCAAAGATTGGTCAGACTGTGGAGAAGACTTATTAGGATGCCTCAAAGACCAAGATGTGAAATCAGTACATTGCTACACCATTCCTCCTAAAGGTCAACGAAAGAATCCGACCAATATTGCCAAAATTACCTTCCGTACACATGACCTTCCCTTACGTATCTACATTGGTGGACAATCCCTCCCTGTTCGACCATACCAACCCCCTCCCCGTCAATGTCAAAACTTGCCGTTCCACAGACCGATGCCCCATATGTGCCCAACCTGGTCATAATCGATCAAACTGCTCAGCACAAACAGGAACATGTGCTAACTGCGGCGGCCCCCATAATGTATTTTATAGAGGCTGTCCCACTTACAAGTTTGAGTCTGAGGTAGCAACTCTCAGATACAAACATGGTCTCACTTTACGTGAAGCCAGACAGGAAGCACGTCGACAAGGTTTCTCTCATACTCCATATTCTAGCAACATCGTTCGCTCAGCCCTTCCCCCTCCACCCAAAATGTCCCCATTTCCACTTCTACATTCTACATCCCTCAGACCAATTCCTTTGCCACTCTAAACCCAGACACCAATCTCAACTACAGCCCCAACACCAACCCCTCTCCCTCCCCGCACTACCCGCAGTAGACAGACTAAACGTTCTAACCCTTCTTCCCCTACAGCACAATCACCTCCACCTACCTATACCTTTGTTCCTGAGACACCAGTCTCCTCTTCCCCCCCCCTCATAAGGAAACCTTTATTCCACAAAACTCTCCAACCAAATCCATTCCAGAAACAATTACCTTCTCACAAAACTCTCCAACAAACTCCACTGCAGAAACAATGGATGACATTCAAAGCTATATGCTTGAGACACAAGATCCCATAGCTCATGCTCCTTCCACACTTGAAGTGGTTGCCGATATTCATACCCCTCCTACTAATATCCCCCCCTACTCCCCTTCCTCCTACTCCCTCTCAACACAACCTAACCCCCTCAATCCCATCCACCACTGATATCCATCCTCTTAATACCCATCCTCCTGATGTGCATCCCCCTCTTACTCACAGTACCCCTACACCCCTTCCTCCTAATCCCTCCCAAGACAACACATCCCCTTCAACTCCAACTATCCATCCTTCCGATATTCATCCTCCTAACACTAATACTCCCCACACATCTACTCCCTCCCAACACAACCCACCCCCTTCAACCCCAACTATAGGCACTTTCTCCCTCCCTCCATCCCCTCTATCCTTTGCACTCCCTCCCGGATACACACGAGAATCACTCATGGCACAACAATGCCCTTCTCCAGATTCCCTACCTCCTAATATCCCTCCTTTACACCCCCTAGCTCCTTCCCCTTCAAATTCCCCAACACGTACATGTGTTATCATTCGTAAATCAACTAGGATATAGCTCTCCTACATTGGAATATTCGCGGTTTCCGCTCTCATAGATCAGACCTACGTCATATCCTTGCTTCTTATAATCCATCTATTATCTGCCTCCAAGAGACTTTCCTCACACACCCTCTTATTCCAATTCCCAATTACCATTTTATCTAGACCTTCTTGTATACCCGATGGCAATCTTTTTGGTCAAGACTCCACAACAATAAATTACATACCGTAAAACCATCAATATCCTCTTGGTCAGCTCCATTTCACAAAAACAGACGTTGGGAGACTGCCCTCGCACGATTACGTATTGGCCACACTCGCCTAACACATGCCTATCTGATGTCACGCTCAGACCCGCCCCTATGTCCTCTATGTAACATCCCTCTTTCAGTCCCACACATTCTCTTGTCCTGTCCACGCTTTAATACAGCACGTACCTCTGCATTCCACACCTATCCTCCCTTCACCGACCTCCCAACATATTAGACATCCTTACAGAATCTCACAGCTTCTGCCTCGACAACCTGTTCTCCTTCCTCAGACACATAAATATCCTTCACTTGATCTAACTCTCTTACCTAAACCACCATAATCTTTTCCTTCATCTTCAACCTCTCAACACTATTCTAGATAGTTGACACATAACAACTATCACCTGACATCCCACTTTACTATACTTTCTTATAGTGCTATATGACCTTAGATGTCTAGCACATTTATCTTAACCATTAACCATTTCCGTCAATTTTTTAAAGAATTTTCTGAAATTTTGTCAATTTTTGAGCGAATTGTCGATTTTCTAGTCAGACGATAATGATAGTTTCCATCTGAAAACCATTCCGTCAACTTTTTCATCTAAGCAAAGTCAAATTAAGAGCTATATTCGAGAATGTTTGTATTCATGTTAAATAAAATTGTCAAAAAATTGACGGAAAAAGTGCCAGTGTGACACGGCCTTTGGTGTGAGAGCCATGCGAAAGGATGAGAGACTTTTATGTCGGTCCAGAACGGCCTTCGTCCTCAGCTATTCCTACCCTTTTCACTACCATACTAACCTATAGTGCTCTATAACCTTTGACATCTAACCTATTTTGTTCAAATCGTCAAGTCATGTTTAACCTTTTCACATATTCGTTTTAACCATTTACCATTATCCACAAACATCGCTTTTTGAGCCCAAAACCTTACCCTAGCCTCGCACTATCGCTAATTTTTTACTACGACGTCAATGACTTGAAGTTGACGCGGCGGAAATTTTTGAATAAGTGTAATTCTAATAAGTTTATACTCATGACATTGTGGCTATTACTTTTTTCATTCATATATTAGACAAAATAGGAATGTCTTCCCAACCTCGGGATAGCATTACCCTATCTGGAAACCACGAAAACCTCCATGGGCCTTTCTTTTCGCTTTTTCTTTTCACAGTTGAGGGAGAGATCTGCAAATTGAATATCCCACAACTTCTAGACTAACATGTTTTCTATGGAGTCGATGTCGTTGTTATTACGTATCAATATACGATTGGTAGGATTAACTAGCTTTGCCAGGGAATGTACAGGATTAAGATTGGAGCTCAAAAGTTAATGGTCTAGAGATGTATTGAAATTTGATTATGGAATATGGATGCTGCCGTTCGCGCAAAAGAGACTAAAAATTTATCTAATTTTGTAGCTCGTAGACGC
>NW_020871692.1:318044-320544 GCF_003789085.1 Penaeus vannamei | reverse complement strand
AGAAAGTTGATTGTGGTTGCAGCAACCTTGCACTTTTCTATGTTCAGCTTCAATCCATCTGCTGCAGGGTTTCTTCTAGATCTTTCAAGTGCTGCGAGAAGCCCCTGGAATACACAACCACATCATCCAAGTACGCTAAGGTGTGGTGTCCAAGAACAGATGACAAGACGAAATTCATTGTCCTCTGGAAAGTGGTAGGTGCAGTACTGAGGCTAAAGGGTAGCCTCCGAAACTGAAAAAGCCTATAGCCATCGCTAAATGCTGTCTTGGGGCGGTCTTCAGGATGAACCTCAACACTCCAATACGCTGCCCTTGTATCCAGAGTGGTGAACGTATCGGATGGGCCTAATTCATCAATAAGCTCATCAATTCTTGGCAGAGGGAACGTATCCGCTGTTGTTACTGCATTCAAGTTCCTGTAATCCACACAGAACCTAAGTGACCCGTCTTTCTTCTTCACCAGGACAACAGGGCTCAACCACGGTGAAATTGAAGATTCAATGACACCATTCTTGAGCATGGCATCACACTGCTTGCGTATTGTTTGACGGGTTGCTTGCGGGAGACGCCACTGGCGGGTACATACAGGTGTTGCTTGCCCTGTATCAATCCTGTGCTGAATGCCTGGGATGTGGCCCACAGCGTCCTCACCTCCATCAAAAAGGGTACTGTAGACACACAGAAGATTCCGCAACTCCTGGCGTTGATCTTCTCCTAAGTGATCCAGATCAGGCATCTGGTTTTCAGTCTCCGAGGCCAATGGGTAATCTGGGATATTAGCAGCTTCGATTGCGGCAAGGGCTTGTGATGGCGGAAGATCATCAACATCAGTGGCAGTGCTACCATAACCAAAATCCTCTATCCCAAAGGTTCTGTCAAACTGGTCTTCCTCCCACTGGAAATCCTCATCTTCCCTTTGGTCATCACTCAAATCTGGACAAGCAGAGTTACAGGCATTGGAGTCGGAAGTCTCGGAGGCTGAGGTTTCTGCCGTAAAAACAGCCTCGACAGCAGATACCATCCCCAAACTTGTCCCTAGTGTTAATCGAATTGGCCTTGTTGTGCTGTTGACTGCCCACACAGGGCATTGCCGTCTAGAAACAGTACTCAGCACAAACGGTGATATGCACACAGCTGTTACTTGCGGTGTAAACAAAACGTCCCAATCATCAGAACAAGACCTTGCCACTGCACCCTCCAAGAAACGCCCACTGTGTGGTGGAAGCTCTGTAGTTCGGTAAAGGTGCACAGCGGAAGAGATGTGACAAGCGAGACGGGGAAAAGCGGCTCTCTTCAGCATTCTCTGGAACTTCTGGTGTGGTCACTCTCATTACACTCAGCTGCAGGGATTGGGCATCAGTATAATTCACATGAAACTCCTGGCCTTCTAAAGTCAGGCAGGCGCTGTCATCCTGGGACCTAGAGGGCAGGCTAATGGTGGTTCTTCTCAAAATGTCCATCCCCAGGAGTATGTCTCCAGGAATTCTTACATCACACACAGTGACCGTATGGTGCATTTCAAGGACTGAGTTTAGGCAGAAAACAAGGGTTACTTCACTCAGGGTGTTGATTGGTCGACCAGACACGCCTCGCAGAATACTGAAAGTCTTCCTCCGACGTAGGTGGTTATGGGGATCAATCCGCTTGAGAGCTTGAGGTTTAATAATTGTTGCTTCGGATCCTGTATCAATAAAGCAACGGACTGTAGAACCACTAACATTGAGTTCCGCAACTGGCCGTCCGGTAGGCCCTGTCACTGCCATTCCCTTCTTGAAAGGTAACGTCTCCACGTGAGGTGCTCCTTGGATCGAACCTGCCAACAGTTCCTGGAGCCTGGTCACCCTGGCGCTCACGAAAGGGGCAATCTCTCACCAAATGTCCTGGACCTCTGCAATGGTAGCATCGTCGTCGTGGAAATTGTGGATCTAGGATCTCAGCCCTGGCTCTGCACTCAGATGTACCTTGAGTCCTTACCCGATGATACTCACACCACCTCTCCCTGACAGGTGATCGGTGATAAGATGGACTGGAACGCTCAGCAGCTACTGGCATAGCATACAAATCCCGACCCCGTGGAGGGCGATAAGGGTAGTAGGGATTTTCCTCTGCTGGTGAAGTATCGCTATGCCTTATGCCATTGCGTGAATTCCAGATGCGCTGTGCTGTTTCGACTATCTGGGTTGGGCTACCATCTTTAACAGAAAGGAAGTCTTGGAGCCATAAGGGGATGCCACTCAGGAAGACCCTCTTCACTTGTTCGGATGGATCACCAATGGCCTCGCGGTGATCCCTATATTCCAACTGCAAAAAGAAGTCCATTGGTGCCTGGCTTGGTGTCATCCGGATGTCGTATAGAACCTTGTAGATTTCCGAGGAGGTGTAGGTACCTCGGAACTTACTACGGAGAGCTGCCTTGAATGTGTCCCATTCTGTGATTGAGTCGAAGAGAGGGGAATTAATGATTAGCTCGGCTGGACCTCAGCAGTTTGCCCGCGCTGCC
>NW_020871692.1:308044-313044 GCF_003789085.1 Penaeus vannamei | reverse complement strand
TAGATTATTAAAACAATCAAAAAGAGCAAAAATACAAATATTAATATTTTGTGTGAAACATTTTAATACCATAACACTTTGATTCCTTTAGTGTTTATTTATAATCGCATTTGTCGTGAACAAGTAACAGGAATCTATAAATGATGATAGCCAGATCAGACAGGATTCCCATTTTTTTAGCAGTTCTTCACATTTCAATATGAAATGTATAGAGTCGATCAGTAGGATAATATAGTACATCAGTTGAAACGGCTAGTGGTAGAACCATTGACCCATTAGTCTCATCACAAGATACGTCTAAAGACTGGATGGTCTATCACACTGCAGTTGAGAAGCACAAACAAGTGAGAGTGTGATGCATAAAGCATTAATTCTGAGAGAAATGATCAGCTTTACCATAACCACTTTCAAGAAAATGTATTTTGCTCGTGTGAGTGTAGTGCAATCTTTTGTAATCCTTTCTCTTTTGTGGAACATACATCACTTACAGATGATCGGATGCATTAAAGGAAAAAATACACACTGAATAATATTTCTTGTCAAACGTTTTAATACCATGACATTCTGATTTCCTTACTTTTTATTTACAATCGCATTTGTCGTGAAATCTATAATTAATGATAGCTAGATCAGTCATACAGGATTCCCATCTTTTTAGCAGTCCTTCACATGAAGTGGAAGTCCTTGGAATGGAGCAAAGAGACGGTCAGAAAGAACGTAACTGTGGGCAGGGGCACCTGTGCTGTATGTTACGACATGGGATGGGGCATGCACAGCCAACACTGAGGGAACAGGCAGTACACCACGGGATACAGATGCGCGGCGAGCAGCCGCTTCAGCAGCTCTGAATGTGGCCATGAACTGTTCTTTGGCAGCTCTAACCTCAGGGGTATCAGAGACAGGTGATGGGGCTGCACAAGCAGCACAGGTATCCAGTGCACTTGAGCCTGACAGAGTATACATGGTTGTCTCGATCCTTGGAACTCGGGAAGCAGCTTCATTCCAAGCAGTCATGAATGCAGCTGTAGCTCTCTGCACTGCATCAGTTGCTTGCACTGGCTGTGGTCCTGAGGATACAGTCTGCTTAATGGCTGATGCTCGTTGAGCAGCTGCATGCCATGCATTCATGAATTCTGCTGTAGCTCTCTTAACCTCATCAGTCTCCTGGACTTGTTGTGGGATGGTTGACACTGCCTGTTCAACAACGGGTGCTCTTCTAGCAGCTGCATTGTATGCCGCCATAAACTCTTGTGTTGCCTTCTTGACAGCATCTGTTGCACCAACCTGTGTAGGAGCTTGAGCAGATTTCACGAGAGATGACTGGATCTGTGTAGCCTTCTGAGCAGCAGCATTCCATGCAGCCATGAATTCAGCTGTTGCCCTCTGAACTTCAGGGGTAGGCTCTACAGGCTGGGGAACACCATAAGTATGCACAGCAGAGGTGGGTGCTGAGTAGGTAAAAGAGTGGGAAGGAGCCTGAGGTCGGGAACCAGCACCCATGATGATATTGACATCAGGAGCAGCTGCAGCGGCAGCAGCAGCAGCATTCCATGCCTTCATGAATTCAGCAGTTGCTTGTTCCACTGATGGAGTGAAGCGAGGGGCAGAACCAGAAAGCTGAGCAGGACCAGCAGCTGGTACAGTACCTGCTACTTGGTAAACAGTAGTCTGAATGGCTCCTACTCTAGCTGCAGCCTTATTCCAAGCATCCATGAATTCAGCTGTGGCTCTCTTTACTTCTTCTGTAGCCTCTACCTGTTTTGGTGCAGCAGAATAAGGATCAGCAGTCACACTCACGGCTTGTCTGATAGCAGATGCTCTTTGAGCAGCAGCTTCCCAAGAAGCCATGAACTCAGCAGTAGCTCGTCGAACTTCTTCAGTTGGCTGGACTGGCTGAGGTACTGAATACATAGCATGCTGAACAGTAGTTGCTCGACGTGCAGCTTCATTCCATGCAGCCATGAATTCAGCTGTAGCCTTTTGTACTTCCCTGGTAGCTTGAACCTGCTGAGGAACTTGAATGTTGTAATGACCAGGAGTTCCAGACTTGACTAAGACTGACTGAATCTTGGTTGCTCGTGCAGCAGCCTTATTCCATGCAGCCATGAATTCTGCAGTAGCTCTCTGAACTTCAGGAGTAGGTTCAACTGGGCGGGGAGCTCCATATGAAGGTACAGGAGGGGCAGCTGGAGTGAAAGAGGAAGGAGCAGAGGGGGTACCAACAGAGTGTGCTTGGTATACAACAGCTTGAGCAGGAGTCCGAGGAAGAGAGCTAGCACCCATGATGATATTGACATCAGGAGCAGCTGCAGCGGCAGCAGCAGCAGCATTCCATACCTTCATGAATTCAGCAGTAGCCTGTTCAACAGCAGGAGTGAAACGGGAGCAGAACCAGAAAGCTGAGCAGGACCAGCAGCTGGTACAGTACCTGCTACTTGGTAAACAGTAGTCTGAATGGCTCCTACTCTAGCTGCAGCCTTATTCCAAGCATCCATGAATTCAGCTGTGGCTCTCTTCACTTCCTCTGTAGCCTCTACCTGTTTTGGTGCAGCAGAATAAGGATCAGCAGTCACACTCACGGCTTGTCTGATAGCAGATGCTCTCTGTGCAGCAGCTTCCCATGCAGCCATGAACTCAGCAGTAGCTCGTCGAACTTCTTCAGTTGGCTGGACTGGCTGAGGTACTGAATACATAGCATGCTGAACAGTAGTTGCTGACGTGCAGCTTCATTCCATGCAGCCATGAATTCAGCTGTAGCCTTTTGTACTTCCCTGGTAGCCTGAACCTGCTGAGGAACTTGAATGTTGTAATGACCAGGAGTTCCAGACTTGACTAAGACTGACTGAATCTTGGTTGCTCGTGCAGCAGCCTTATTCCATGCAGCCATGAATTCTGCAGTAGCTCTCTGAACTTCAGGAGTAGGTTCAACTGGGCGGGGAGCTCCATATGAAGGTACAGGAGGGGCAGCTGGAGTGAAAGAGGAAGGAGCAGAGGGGGTACCAACAGAGTGTGCTTGGTATACAACAGCCTGAGCAGGAGTCCGAGGAAGAGAGCTAGCACCCATGATGATATTGACATCAGGAGCAGCTGCAGCGGCAGCAGCAGCAGCATTCCATGCCTTCATGAATTCAGCAGTAGCCTGCTCAACAGCAGGAGTGAAGCGGGGAGCAGAACCAGAAAGCTGAGCAGGACCAGCAGCTGGTACAGTACCTGCTACTTGGTAAACAGTAGTCTGAATGGCTCCTACTCTAGCTGCAGCCTTATTCCAAGCATCCATGAATTCAGCTGTGGCTCTCTTCACTTCCTCTGTAGCCTCTACCTGTTTTGGTGCAGCAGAATAAGGATCAACAGTAACACTCACTGCTTGTCTGATAGCAGATGCTCTCTGTGCAGCAGCTTCCCATGCAGCCATGAACTCAGCAGTAGCTCGTCGAACTTCTTCAGTTGGCTGGACTGGCTGAGGTACTGAATACATAGCATGCTGAACAGTAGTTGCTCGACGTGCAGCTTCATTCCATGCAGCCATGAATTCAGCTGTAGCCTTTTGTACTTCCCTGGTAGCTTGAACCTGCTGAGGAACTTGAATGTTGTAATGACCAGGAGTTCCAGACTTGACTAAGACTGACTGAATCTTGGTTGCTCGTGCAGCAGCCTTATTCCATGCAGCCATGAATTCTGCAGTAGCTCTCTGAACTTCAGGAGTAGGTTCAACTGGGCGGGGAGCTCCATGTGAGGGAACAGGAGGGGCAGCTGGAGTGAAAGAGGAAGGAGCAGAGTAAGTACCAATAGATTTGGGCAGGGGTTTGGGGACGTGAGCTAGCACCCATGATGATATTGACATCAGGAGCAGCTGCAGCGGCAGCAGCAGCAGCATTCCATGCCTCATGAATTCAGCAGTAGCTTGTTCCACTGATGGAGCAAATTGTGGTGTAGATCCAGCTGGTTGAGCAGGGGTAGCAGATGGTGTTGTTCCTGAGAGCTGGTACATGGTGGTTTGAATAGATGGCTCTTGCTGCAGCCTTGTTCCAAGCTTCCATGAATTCAGCTGTAGCCCTTTTGACCTCTTCAGTAGCCTCTACCGGTTTAGGTGCAGAGGAATAAGGATCAGCCGAAACAGTGATTGCTTGCTGAATAGTTGAAACTCGCTGAGCAGCAGCCCTCCATGCGGCCATGAACTCCTCAGTAGCTTTTCTAACTTCTTCAGTTTGCTGAACTGGTTGTGGAAGAGAGTAGACTGCATGCTGGACAGTTGCTGCACGTGTAGCAGCTTGATTCCATGCTGCCAAGAACTGTGCACAGGCTGTCTGGACTTGTGCAGGATTTTGAACGTATCCTGATGGCGTCAATAGCGTCGATGTGATGGTATTTGCTCGAGCGGCAGCAGCATTCCAGGCAGCCATGAAAGCTGCAGTAGCTTGCTGGACTTCAGGAGTTGGCGCTACTGGGCCAGCACCAACTGCATAGCTTGCCTGGTACTGGAGTGGCAAGGCCACGTAAGTTTGCCCGACAGTTCCACATGGCACGAGACAATTGTCTGGTACAGGTGAGCCCACGGCTACTACCGCCAGCGCTGCTACCACCTGAAACAAAATAAACAAGATAAGGAAAAGAGTGCCTTGGTTGGCATAGGAACATGCATGGATATATTGCATATTTATACATCCATACGTGTACTCTTTTTTTTATGTATATATATATATGTATATCTGTTTACATATCGATGTATCTACTTATCTATCTCTCTATATAAAAATATGTACACATATAAAGATATAATTTTATACATGCTAAATATATATACAAACACTCTCACATTTGTCTGACTGTATGTGTTTGTGTATATATATATTATGAATGTACATTTGTGTAAATACGTGTGTGTGCTCCTGTACGAGTATAACTATACATACATTCATATAAACATCTATATGTATGTGTGCGATTTATGTGTGCCTGTTTTTTTTTGTGTGTATGTTTCCACTCCCGCAACATCAACACAC
>NW_020871692.1:303424-307944 GCF_003789085.1 Penaeus vannamei | reverse complement strand
TCTCTATACGTGCTTTATATGGCATGTTTTTAGCCTATATCTCAAACTAGTTTGAGTGCAGTCATATTGTACGATACTAAAACGTTGTCTGGGCTGGCGCTATCCGACCCATAACTTCAGAAAGTGGAGGTTCATCTTATGTTACGAATGGATTTTAGTATAGAATGGCAAGCCAAACTGCAAATAATTCATAAGAAACTATTATGTTAACCCGGAACTGCTGTATTTAATACAACACCTCATATCAGTGTTGTATTGAATATCCAGTTGTCTGAAATACGATTTGGTATTTCAGATATTTGAAGTATTTTAATTGCATGTCGATATGAAATATATACAGTAGATCAATAGCATAATATGGTACACCAGTTGAAACCGTCTAGTGTTAAAACCATTGACCCATTAGTCTCATCACAAAATACGTCTAAAGACTGGATAGTCTATCACACTGCAGTTGAGAAACACAAACAAGTGAGAGTGTGATGCATAAAGCATTAATTCTGTGAATCTTAAGAGAAATGATTAGCTTTACTATAACCACTTTCAAGAAAATGTATTTTGCTCGTGTGAGTGTAGTGCAATCTTTTGTAATCCTTTCTCTTTTGTGGAACATACATCACTTACAGATGATCGGATGCATTAAAGGAAAAAATACACACTGAATAATATTTCTTGTCAAACGTTTTAATACCATGACATTCTGATTTCCTTACTTTTTATTTACAATCGCATTTGTCGTGAAATCTATAATTAATGATAGCTAGATCAGTCATACAGGATTCCCATCTTTTTAGCAGTCCTTCACATGAAGTGGAAGTCCTTGGAATGGAGCAAAGAGACGGTCAGAAAGAACGTAACTGTGGGCAGGGGCACCTGTGCTGTATGTTACGACATGGGATGGGGCATGCACAGCCAACACTGAGGGAACAGGCAGTACACCACGGGATACAGATGCGCGGCGAGCAGCCGCTTCAGCAGCTCTGAATGTGGCCATGAACTGTTCTTTGGCAGCTCTAACCTCAGGGGTATCAGAGACAGGTGATGGGGCTGCACAAGCAGCACAGGTATCCAGTGCACTTGAGCCTGACAGAGTATACATGGTTGTCTCGATCCTTGGAACTCGGGAAGCAGCTTCATTCCAAGCAGTCATGAATGCAGCTGTAGCTCTCTGCACTGCATCAGTTGCTTGCACTGGCTGTGGTCCTGAGGATACAGTCTGCTTAATGGCTGATGCTCGTTGAGCAGCTGCATGCCATGCATTCATGAATTCTGCTGTAGCTCTCTTAACCTCATCAGTCTCCTGGACTTGTTGTGGGATGGTTGACACTGCCTGTTCAACAACGGGTGCTCTTCTAGCAGCTGCATTGTATGCCGCCATAAACTCTTGTGTTGCCTTCTTGACAGCATCTGTTGCACCAACCTGTGTAGGAGCTTGAGCAGATTTCACGAGAGATGACTGGATCTGTGTAGCCTTCTGAGCAGCAGCATTCCATGCAGCCATGAATTCAGCTGTTGCCCTCTGAACTTCAGGGGTAGGCTCTACAGGCTGGGGAACACCATAAGTATGCACAGCAGAGGTGGGTGCTGAGTAGGTAAAAGAGTGGGAAGGAGCCTGAGGTCCCAACCAGCACCCATGATGATATTGACATCAGGAGCAGCTGCAGCGGCAGCAGCAGCAGCATTCCATGCCTTCATGAATTCAGCAGTTGCTTGTTCCACTGATGGAGTGAAGCGAGGAGCAGAACCAGAAAGCTGAGCAGGACCAGCAGCTGGTACAGTACCTGCTACTTGGTAAACAGTAGTCTGAATGGCTCCTACTCTAGCTGCAGCCTTATTCCAAGCATCCATGAATTCAGCTGTGGCTCTCTTTACTTCTTCTGTAGCCTCTACCTGTTTTGGTGCAGCAGAATAAGGATCAGCAGTCACACTCACGGCTTGTCTGATAGCAGATGCTCTTTGAGCAGCAGCTTCCCAAGAAGCCATGAACTCAGCAGTAGCTCGTCGAACTTCTTCAGTTGGCTGGACTGGCTGAGGTACTGAATACATAGCATGCTGAACAGTAGTTGCTCGACGTGCAGCTTCATTCCATGCAGCCATGAATTCAGCTGTAGCCTTTTGTACTTCCCTGGTAGCTTGAACCTGCTGAGGAACTTGAATGTTGTAATGACCAGGAGTTCCAGACTTGACTAAGACTGACTGAATCTTGGTTGCTCGTGCAGCAGCCTTATTCCATGCAGCCATGAATTCTGCAGTAGCTCTCTGAACTTCAGGAGTAGGTTCAACTGGGCGGGGAGCTCCATATGAAGGTACAGGAGGGGCAGCTGGAGTGAAAGAGGAAGGAGCAGAGGGGGTACCAACAGAGTGTGCTTGGTATACAACAGCTTGAGCAGGAGTCCGAGGAAGAGAGCTAGCACCCATGATGATATTGACATCAGGAGCAGCTGCAGCGGCAGCAGCAGCAGCATTCCATACCTTCATGAATTCAGCAGTAGCCTGTTCAACAGCAGGAGTGAAACGGGGAGCAGAACCAGAAAGCTGAGCAGGACCAGCAGCTGGTACAGTACCTGCTACTTGGTAAACAGTAGTCTGAATGGCTCCTACTCTAGCTGCAGCCTTATTCCAAGCATCCATGAATTCAGCTGTGGCTCTCTTCACTTCCTCTGTAGCCTCTACCTGTTTTGGTGCAGCAGAATAAGGATCAGCAGTCACACTCACGGCTTGTCTGATAGCAGATGCTCTCTGTGCAGCAGCTTCCCATGCAGCCATGAACTCAGCAGTAGCTCGTCGAACTTCTTCAGTTGGCTGGACTGGCTGAGGTACTGAATACATAGCATGCTGAACAGTAGTTGCTTGACGTGCAGCTTCATTCCATGCAGCCATGAATTCAGCTGTAGCCTTTTGTACTTCCCTGGTAGCCTGAACCTGCTGAGGAACTTGAATGTTGTAATGACCAGGAGTTCCAGACTTGACTAAGACTGACTGAATCTTGGTTGCTCGTGCAGCAGCCTTATTCCATGCAGCCATGAATTCTGCAGTAGCTCTCTGAACTTCAGGAGTAGGTTCAACTGGGCGGGGAGCTCCATATGAAGGTACAGGAGGGGCAGCTGGAGTGAAAGAGGAAGGAGCAGAGGGGGTACCAACAGAGTGTGCTTGGTATACAACAGCCTGAGCAGGAGTCCGAGGAAGAGAGCTAGCACCCATGATGATATTGACATCAGGAGCAGCTGCAGCGGCAGCAGCAGCAGCATTCCATGCCTTCATGAATTCAGCAGTAGCCTGCTCAACAGCAGGAGTGAAGCGGGGAGCAGAACCAGAAAGCTGAGCAGGACCAGCAGCTGGTACAGTACCTGCTACTTGGTAAACAGTAGTCTGAATGGCTCCTACTCTAGCTGCAGCCTTATTCCAAGCATCCATGAATTCAGCTGTGGCTCTCTTCACTTCCTCTGTAGCCTCTACCTGTTTTGGTGCAGCAGAATAAGGATCAACAGTAACACTCACTGCTTGTCTGATAGCAGATGCTCTCTGTGCAGCAGCTTCCCATGCAGCCATGAACTCAGCAGTAGCTCGTCGAACTTCTTCAGTTGGCTGGACTGGCTGAGGTACTGAATACATAGCATGCTGAACAGTAGTTGCTCGACGTGCAGCTTCATTCCATGCAGCCATGAATTCAGCTGTAGCCTTTTGTACTTCCCTGGTAGCTTGAACCTGCTGAGGAACTTGAATGTTGTAATGACCAGGAGTTCCAGACTTGACTAAGACTGACTGAATCTTGGTTGCTCGTGCAGCAGCCTTATTCCATGCAGCCATGAATTCTGCAGTAGCTCTCTGAACTTCAGGAGTAGGTTCAACTGGGCGGGGAGCTCCATGTGAGGGAACAGGAGGGGCAGCTGGAGTGAAAGAGGAAGGAGCAGAGTAAGTACCAATAGATTGGGCAGGGGTTTGGGGACGTGAGCTAGCACCCATGATGATATTGACATCAGGAGCAGCTGCAGCGGCAGCAGCAGCAGCATTCCATGCCTTCATGAATTCAGCAGTAGCTTGTTCCACTGATGGAGCAAATTGTGGTGTAGATCCAGCTGGTTGAGCAGGGGTAGCAGATGGTGTTGTTCCTGAGAGCTGGTACATGGTGGTTTGAATAGATGGCACTCTTGCTGCAGCCTTGTTCCAAGCTTCCATGAATTCAGCTGTAGCCCTTTTGACCTCTTCAGTAGCCTCTACCGGTTTAGGTGCAGAGGAATAAGGATCAGCCGAAACAGTGATTGCTTGCTGAATAGTTGAAACTCGCTGAGCAGCAGCCCTCCATGCGGCCATGAACTCCTCAGTAGCTTTTCTAACTTCTTCAGTTTGCTGAACTGGTTGTGGAAGAGAGTAGACTGCATGCTGGACAGTTGCTGCACGTGTAGCAGCTTGATTCCATGCTGCCAAGAACTGTGCACAGGCTGTCTGGACTTGTGCAGGATTTTGAACGTATCCTGATGGCGTCAATAGCGTCGATGTGATGGTATTTGCTCGAGCGGCAG
>NW_020871692.1:290049-295824 GCF_003789085.1 Penaeus vannamei | reverse complement strand
AAAAAAAAAAAAAATAAAAATAAAAAAAACTTCGGAGAAATATAACTTTCATATATAAAAATAAAATAAAAATAATAAAAAAAAAAAAATCTATACTATACATATTAAAAGGTAAACGAAATCAGCAAAGTTAACTAATATATATACAATTAATATTTATAGAGTAATATTATAGAATAATACTTTTACATAATACGTTTTCTAGTACGATCGTATCTGAGTCAGTATCTTATACACTATATAGATAAAAAACATATAGCCATTATATCGAACTCGAATGCGAGTAAGTTATGGAACATATGTTGTGCGTCCCTCGCGTGTTGCTCTGTTCACTAATATATATATATAAGCTGACTCTAGCTATGTATCTATTAATAGTATAATTAAATTATAATATTCAAGCTATTGGTGTGATAAATATTGATGAATTAGATTAGATTATGATGTATTAGAATTAGTATGTGTGGTGGTGTGTGTGTGTGTGGATGTGGGTGTGTGTGTTGGGTGTGAGTGTTGATGTTGGGTGGTGGTTGATGAGTGTGAAGTGGTGGATTGTGTGTTGCGATGTTTGTGATTGAAAATGATATGATGATGATGCATAAATATAGAAATGAATATTGAATGATGTGAGATTATAGGTGATAATGTAATTAGATGGTTAGTATAGAATGGGTGATTTAGATGTATTAGAGATGATGATTGGTGATTTGATGATGATGATGTAAGATGAAAATATAGAATTGATTATATAAAATATATAATGACAACTAAAGAGGGATGAACATTATGGATAATCGTTGTTTCATTAATACAATAACACTAGTACTAATATTTTAATAACAGGAGAAGTATATAACAATATATGATAATACATATTAAATGTAAGTAATAACATATTCTAAACTATATATACTTAACTAACACGATATTATAACACACTTACACACACAAACAATGACCAAGACGACACGACACACACAACAATAACACAACCGAACTACAACCACAACACAACACATAGCATAACACCGATACTAATATATAAACAAACAACAAATAATTATAGAGTAATAAATATATAACAGAAATTAAACTATACACAATACAATAACAATATATCACAGCAAATATAACTATTAACCAGTATACAATATAATAAAGTAACTAAACACAAAAAAACAATACACACCACACCACACACACATATATATGTCTAATTACAATAACATATCATATGTATATATATAATATAATATACTATAATGAAGATAAAATCGTTTATATGTAGTGTAGTGTGTACTGTAGTGATGTATTAGACAAATTGATTAATACTTATCCAAGTCCTTCTACTATAATATAAAGCCACTTAAGAATAAAAAATAATATGAAAACAATAATAATATTTACCTATATAAAATATATAAATATAATACTATATAGTAATAACAGACAAACTTAATAATATTACGCTCAAACATCTACCGACAAAAACATAAATTATATGTGTGTGTGGTGTGTGGTGTGTGTGTGTGTGTGTTGTGGTGGTTCCTGTTTTAGATATATATATGTATAACAGCAAATACTAAGACAGACTAGACAGTACATATAACATAAAGTAACTTATAGGATTACAGACAAGAAACATAAACACAGGTATAATATAGCACGGATAGTCATTACAAGTAACATGACGCACAACACATACAGATATAATATCCTGAATATATTATGAGTCAGCAGTATAATAGCTACTAGCACCATATCATTATAGGTTTCTACATATATTACAGTGTATATATATACATATACATATAATATTACATACATATATACTACCATACACTATATATATATATATATATATATATATTATATATATATGTGTGTGTGGTGTGTGTGTGTGTGTGTGTGTGTGTGTGTGTGTGTATATATATACACACACATTCATGAGTATATGTATATACATCTTTGTTTCCATATCTGAATAATGTTTGACATAAAGGTCAAATGACCTTAACGAAGGAGCATCGCCTTGTGGGCGTGGCAAGGGAGGAGCGAGGGGCGTATCCGGGCGAAAGAGAGTGGGCAGGAATTGCCCCTGGCCACTGGGAGGGGGGGGGGGCGCCGTGCTATATAAGCCCGCGACCCCCGGACGCCGGCACAGCACACGCAAGCAGCTAGACATGAAGTGTCTGGTGAGGCCCTCGGCATTTCCTCCGCTCGCGGAAACTATTTTGCTTTAAAGTCTTTCCATTTTCTATCGTCATGTTTGGAAGAAAGAAGTTCCTTGGAATGAACGTGAAAGTGCAGTGTTCGTGTGATAAACAGAAAATGAAACTGTGTATACATACATACATACATACATATATTATATAATATATATATATATATATATATTATATATATATATATATATATATGTGCGTGTGTGTGTGTGTACATATATATTCATATATACATATATGCATATATATATTATATAATATATATATATATATATATATATATATATATATATATTATATGTGTGTGTGTGTGTGTGTATACATACACACACACACACACACACACACACACACACACACACACACACACACACACACACATTATATTATATATATATATATATATATTATAATATATATATATATATATTATATGTGTTGTGTGTGTGTGTATGTGTGTGTGTTGTGTGTATACACATATATGTATCAATATATTTCACATGCTTTAAAATATATTTATATAAATAATATATATATATACATATTAAGGATATAATATTGTATGATGCATATATAGGATATATAAAAATTTATAATATAAATACATGCATAATATTATATATAAAAATATATATGGACAGAACATGGCTGAATGAAGATACAAATATTATATATACATAAATATAAGATATATATGTAAATGTAATATCATTTGAAATATGTATATATAAGTATGTACATATTAATAGATACATTACATATATATATATATAATGATATACAGATAGTAGATATATATTAATAATATTATAGATTATATTATATAATAATATAGAATATACACATTAATATATAGTATATATATATATATTGTATATATATGTATATACAGGTATATATATATATATATATATATATATATTATATATATATATATATAATATATAATACAGTTTATATAACTAAGGACACACCCACACACACACACACACACACACACACACACACACACACACATATATATATATATATATATATATATATATATATATATATATATATATAAAAAATGTTTGTGTTGATGTTCGCGGGAGTGGAAACATACACACAAAAGAAAAACAGGCACACATAAATCGCACACATACATATAGATGTTTATATGAATGTATGTATAGTTATACTCGTACAGGAGCACACACACGTATTTACACAAATGTACATTCATAATATATATATACACAAACACATACAGTCAGACAAATGTGAGAGTGTTTGTATATATATTAGCATGTATAAAATTATATCTTTATATGTGTACATATTTTTATATAGAGAGAGATAGATAAGTAGATACATCGATATGTAAACAGATATACATATATATATATATACATAAAAAAGAGTACACGTATGGATGTATAAATATGCAATATATCCATGCATGTTCCTATGCCAACCAAGGCACTCTTTTCCTTATCTTGTTTATTTTGTTTCAGGTGGTAGCAGCGCTGGCGGTAGTAGCCGTGGGCTCACCTGTACCAGACAATTGTCTCGTGCCATGTGGAACTGTCGGGCAAACTTACGTGGCCTTGCCACTCCAGTACCAGGCAAGCTATGCAGTTGGTGCTGGCCCAGTAGCGCCAACTCCTGAAGTCCAGCAAGCTACTGCAGCTTTCATGGCTGCCTGGAATGCTGCTGCCGCTCGAGCAAATACCATCACATCGACGCTATTGACGCCATCAGGATACGTTCAAAATCCTGCACAAGTCCAGACAGCCTGTGCACAGTTCTTGGCAGCATGGAATCAAGCTGCTACACGTGCAGCAACTGTCCAGCATGCAGTCTACTCTCTTCCACAACCAGTTCAGCAAACTGAAGAAGTTAGAAAAGCTACTGAGGAGTTCATGGCCGCATGGAGGGCTGCTGCTCAGCGAGTTTCAACTATTCAGCAAGCAATCACTGTTTCGGCTGATCCTTATTCCTCTGCACCTAAACCGGTAGAGGCTACTGAAGAGGTCAAAAGGGCTACAGCTGAATTCATGGAAGCTTGGAACAAGGCTGCAGCAAGAGTGCCATCTATTCAAACCACCATGTACCAGCTCTCAGGAACAACACCATCTGCTACCCCTGCTCAACCAGCTGGATCTACACCACAATTTGCTCCATCAGTGGAACAAGCTACTGCTGAATTCATGAAGGCATGGAATGCTGCTGCTGCTGCCGCTGCAGCTGCTCCTGATGTCAATATCATCATGGGTGCTAGCTCACGTCCCAAACCCCTGCCCAATCTATTGGTACTTACTCTGCTCCTTCCTCTTTCACTCCAGCTGCCCCTCCTGTTCCCTCACATGGAGCTCCCCGCCCAGTTGAACCTACTCCTGAAGTTCAGAGAGCTACTGCAGAATTCATGGCTGCATGGAATAAGGCTGCTGCACGAGCAACCAAGATTCAGTCAGTCTTAGTCAAGTCTGGAACTCCTGGTCATTACAACATTCAAGTTCCTCAGCAGGTTCAAGCTACCAGGGAAGTACAAAAGGCTACAGCTGAATTCATGGCTGCATGGAATGAAGCTGCACGTCAAGCAACTACTGTTCAGCATGCTATGTATTCCGTACCTCAGCCAGTCCAGCCAACTGAAGAAGTTCGACGAGCTACTGCTGAGTTCATGGCTGCATGGGAAGCTGCTGCACAGAGAGCATCTGCTATCAGACAAGCCGTGAGTGTGACTGCTGATCCTTATTCTGCTGCACCAAAACAGGTAGAGGCTACAGAGGAAGTGAAGAGAGCCACAGCTGAATTCATGGATGCTTGGAATAAGGCTGCAGCTAGAGTAGGAGCCATTCAGACTACTGTTTACCAAGTAGCAGGTACTGTACCAGCTGCTGGTCCTGCTCAGCTTTCTGGTTCTGCTCCCCGCTTCACTCCTGCTGTGAACAGCAACTGCTGAATTCATGAAGGTATGGAATGCTGCTGCTGCTGCCGCTGCAGCTGCTCCTGATGTCAATATCATCATGGGTGCTAGCTCTCTTCCTCGGACTCCTGCTCAGGCTGTTGTATACCAAGCACACTCTGTTGGTACCCCTCTGCTCCTTCCTCTTTCACTCCAGCTGCCCCTCCTGTTCCATGGAGCTCCCGCCCAGTTGAACCTACTCCTGAAGTTCAGAGAGCGTACTGGAATTCATGGCTGCATGGAAAATAAGGCCTGCTGGCAACGCGAGAAGGAAGGAGCCAGAGGGGGCACCAACAGAGTGTGCTGTATACAACAGCTTTGAAGCAGAGTCCGAGGAAGAGAGCTAGCACCCATGATGATATTGACATCAGGAGCAGCTGCAGCGGCAGCAGCAGCAGCATTCCATGCCTTCATGAATTCAGCAGTAGCTTGTTCCACTGAGGAGTGAAGCGGGGAGCAGAACCAGAAAGCTGAGCAGGACCAGCAGCTGGTACAGTACCTGCTACTTGGTAAACAGTAGTCTGAATGGCTCCTACTCTAGCTGCAGCCTTATTCCAAGCATCCATGAATTCAGCTGTGGCTCTCTTCACTTCCTCTGTA
>NW_020871692.1:280049-282549 GCF_003789085.1 Penaeus vannamei | reverse complement strand
GCCTGACAGAGTATACATGGTTGTCTCGATCCTTGGAACTCGGGAAGCAGCTTCATTCCAAGCAGTCATGAATGCAGCTGTAGCTCTCTGCACTGCATCAGTTGCTTGCACTGGCTGTGGTCCTGAGGATACTGTCTGCTTAATGGCTGATGCTCGTTGAGCAGCTGCATGCCATGCATTCATGAATTCTGCTGTAGCTCTCTTAACCTCTTCAGTCCCTGGACTTGTTGTGGGATGGTTGACACTGCCTGTTCAACAACGGGTGCTCTAGCAGCTGCATTGTATGCCGCCATAAACTCTGTGTTGCCTTCTTGACAGCATCCGTTTGCACCAACCTGTGTAGGAGCTTGAGCAGATTCACGAGAGATGACTGGATCAGTGTAGCCTTCTGAGCAGCAGCATTCCATGCAGCCATGAATTCAGCTGTTGCCCTCTGAACTTCAGGGGTAGGCTCTACAGGAACACCATAAGTATGCACAGCAGAGGTGGTGCTGAGTAGGGTAAAGAGTGGGAAGGAGCCTGAGGTCGGGAACCAGCACCCATGATGGAGCAGCTGGCAGCAGCATTCCATACCTTCATGAATTCAGCAGTTGCTTGTTCCACTGATGGAGTGAAGCGAGGAGCAGCAAGCGGTACAGTACCTACTTGGTAAAAGTCTGAATGGCTCCTACTCTAGGCAGCCTTATTCCAAGCATCCATGACAGCTGGCTCTCTTCACTTCCTGTAGCCTCTACTGTTTTGGTGCAGCAGAATAAGGATCAGCAGTCGCTCACTGCTGTCTGATAACAGATGCTCTCTGTGCAGCAGCTTCCAGCAGCCATGAACTCAGCAGTAGCTCGTCGAACTTCTAGTACTGGCTGAACGGAATACATAGCATGCAACAGTAGTTGCTTGACGTGCAGCTTCCATGCAGCCATGAATTCAGCCTTTTGCACTTCCCTGGTAGCTTGAACCTGCTGAGGAACTTGAATGTTGTAATGACCAGGAGTTCCAGACTTGACTAAGACTGACTGAATCTTGGTTGCTCGTGCAGCAGCCTTATTCCATGCAGCCATGAATTCTGCAGTAGCTCTCTGAACTTCAGGAGTAGGTTCAACTGGGCGGGGAGCTCCATGTGAGGGAACAGGAGGGGCAGCTGGAGTGAAAGAGGAAGGAGCAGAGGGGGTACCAACAGAGTGTGCTTGGTATACAACAGCCTGAGCAGGAGTCCGAGGAAGAGAGCTAGCACCCATGATGATATTGACATCAGGAGCAGCTGCAGCGGCAGCAGCAGCAGCATTCCATACCTTCATGAATTCAGCAGTTGCTTGTTCCACTGATGGAGTAAAGCGAGGAGCAGAACCAGAAAGCTGAGCGGGACCAGCAGCTGGTACAGTACCTGCTACTTGGTAAACAGTAGTCTGAATGGCTCCTACTCTAGCTGCAGCCTTATTCCAAGCATCCATGAATTCAGCTGTGGCTCTCTTCACTTCTTCTGTAGCCTCTACCTGTTTTGGTGCAGCAGAATAAGGATCAGCAGTCACACTCACGGCTTGTCTGATAGCAGATGCTCTTTGAGCAGCAGCTTCCCAAGAAGCCATGAACTCAGCAGTAGCTCGTCGAACTTCTTCAGTTGGCTGGACTGGCTGAGGTACTGAATACATAGCATGCTGAACAGTAGTTGCTTGACGTGCAGCTTCATTCCATGCAGCCATGAATTCAGCTGTAGCCTTTTGCACTTCCCTGGTAGCTTGAACCTGCTGAGGAACTTGAATGTTGTAATGACCAGGAGTTCCAGACTTGACTAAGACTGACTGAATCTTGGTTGCTCGTGCAGCAGCCTTATTCCATGCAGCCATGAATTCTGCAGTAGCTCTCTGAACTTCAGGAGTAGGTTCAACTGGGCGGGGAGCTCCATGTGAGGGAACAGGAGGGGCAGCTGGAGTGAAAGAGGAAGGAGCAGAGTAAGTACCAACAGAGTGTGCTTGGTATACAACAGCTTGAGCAGGAGTCCGAGGAAGAGAGCTAGCACCCATGATGATATTGACATCAGGAGCAGCTGCAGCGGCAGCAGCAGCAGCATTCCATGCCTTCATGAATTCAGCAGTAGCCTGCTCAACAGCAGGAGTGAAGCGAGGAGCAGAACCAGAAAGCTGAGCGGGACCAGCAGCTGGTACAGTACCTGCTACTTGGTAAACAGTAGTCTGAATGGCTCCTACTCTAGCTGCAGCCTTATTCCAAGCATCCATGAATTCAGCTGTGGCTCTCTTCACTTCCTCTGTAGCCTCTACCTGTTTTGGTGCAGCAGAATAAGGATCAGCAGTCACACTCACGGCTTGTCTGATAGCAGATGCTCTCTGTGCAGCAGCTTCCCATGCAGCCATGAACTCAGCAGTAGCTCGTCGAACTTCTTCAGTTGGCTGGACTGGCTGAGGTACTGAATACATAGCATGCTGAACAGTAGTTGCTTGACGTGCAGCTTCATTCCATGCAGCCATGAATTCAGCTGTAGCCTTTTGTA
>NW_020871692.1:257549-267549 GCF_003789085.1 Penaeus vannamei | reverse complement strand
ACACACACACACACACACATACACACACACGTACACGCACACGCACACAACCACACGCACCCGCACACACGCGCGCGCCACCACACACCAAGCGAGCATCATTTGAAGGAGGGTGTTGAGAAAAGTGTCACGCTACATATATATATATATATATACATATATATAATATATGAGCGTGCACAGAGGAGCGCGCGTGTGTGTGTGCTAATACCGCTTCGTTCCCCTCATTGGTATATTGAAGATTTGCTGGAAATGGTCTGTTGTAAAGCCGGGTTGCGCAGTGAGGGGAGCGAAGTGGCACTAGAATAAAACGCCCCAAGGTTTTTTGCAATGCCACCAGAAATATATGTGCGCGATTATAGGCGTTCTTACCTCAGGTCTAAGGACGAAAATACTATGTTGGTGATAGAACAAACCTCGGCTGTGTTGTGGCATGACAGCGAGACGACCTCGGCCAGCAGAGGGTGCCGCACCGTCTTGTATTGTATCGCTAATTCATTACGTATCTCGTGAGGATACGCGTGTGGTTAACAGGGTAGGGGAATATAATTGTAAATTACGAAAAATTTAACTCAAAAATCTTCATCTTTAGAAAGGAATTGGCAAAGTTCATGGGAAAATCGTCCAAAAGACTACGAGCAATATATTGTTCCTCGAGAGAGGTAGAATAAATATTAGTAATAACTGCACGTGGCATACAAAACAAAACAAAACACAAAGAGCAGAAACATGGGTTGTTGTAGAAAAGGAAACAGCGCAGAGATTTATTTCAAGCAAGTTAATAAATAACTATTAAAAGTGTTTCGTTTACACGTTTTGTGTATGTAATTTTCATCACTAGTATAAAAACTCGTCTTCTCCAAGGGAACGAAGTGTCACGGGAAAGCAACTAAAATAAGACCAAGGAATAGGACGCAAGGGTTTCAAAAAGAGAGAAATGTGTTATAAAGCGTGGACTACCAGAGGAAATTTGGTAACTCAGCTACGAGTGTAACAAATCCCTCCCTCTCTCTCTCTCTCTCTCTCTCTCTCTCTCTCTCTCTCTCTCTCTCTCTCTCTCTCTCTCTCTCTCTCTCTCTCTCTCTTCTCCTCTCTCTCTCTCTCTCTCTCTCTCTTCTCTCCTCTCTCTCTCTCTCTCTCTCTCTCTCTCTCTCTCTTCTCTCTCTCTCTCTCTCTCTCTCTCTCTCTCTCTCTCTCTCTCTCTCTCTCTCTCTCTCTCTCTCTCTCTCATATCTCTCATCTCTTATTATATATATATATATATATATATATATATACATATATATATATATATATATATATATATATATATATATATTATATATATATATATCTTTCTCTCTCTCTCTCTCTCTCTCTCTCTCTCTCTCTCTTCTCTCTCTCTCTCTCTCTCTCTCTCTCTCTCTCTCTCTATCCTCTCTATTCTCTCTTCTCTATCTTTCTCTTCTCTCACTTTCTTCTCTCTCTCCTCTCTCTCTCTCTCTCTCTCTCTCTCTCTATATATATATATATATATATATANGGGCGAGGAAGAGAGAGAAGAGAAGCAAACCGAAGAGAAGAGGAGAGATGCAGAGAAAGAAATCATTCCAATAACGAAATACAAACACTCTAGAGAAGCTCGATTTCACAAACACCCACAGTGACCTCTTCGCCAATATTCTCCCAAGGCAAACCCATGCCGCATACAACCTCTAAATAAAAGCTCAACACAACCTGAGCCCACACCACTTGCTTTCAAAACAGACGTCAAAATTTGTAAACAATAACCACACAGCTACCACCTGAGCCTGCCGCACTCTTTCACATGGATGGACTTGCTTGTAAGAGTTGCATGTAACAAACTACATATAGAGAGGATTTTGTTTTCCTTTAGTCCAAAATCAGATTTCCCTTAAATTGGTTATCTATTTAAAGGTTTGATTACACTACCACCACCAATAACGACGATAACAAAAACAATGACTACGATACTACTAATAATAATAACGTAATAATAATATAAAATTAACAACAGAAACTATAATTATAGTAACAATAAGAACAAAAATATCAGTAACGATAATAATAATGATAATGCTAATACATGTTGTCAATATCATTTTCACTATCGTTAGTCAATATTTGTTATCAACATCATCATTGTCATTATCACATCATCATTTCATTATCAACATCATCATTATCACTATCTCATCATAATTATAATGATGACAACAATAACAATAACAAAACAACAACAATAATGATAATAATTATTACCAACTACTACTCTCAATAACAATAACAATAGTACTAATACTATTTATCAAAAATAATCAGAATAACAATAAAATAATAATGATAATATAATGAAGCAATAAAAAAATAAAAATAAAATAAAAATAAAAAATAAAAATAAAATAAAATAAATAAATAATAAAATAAAATAATAATAATAATAATAAATAAATAACTGTAATTATTAACAGCAACAACATAACAATAATAACAAAAAATAAAAAAGCAACAACAATAATGATAATAAAACAATAATGACAATAACAGTAGTAGTCGTAGTAGTAACTACATTACCGATGATGATGATAATGATGATGATAATGATAATGATGATAATGATGATAACAATAATAACAATAATAATAATAATAATAATAATAATAATAATAATATTATTATTATTATTATCATTATTAATAATAATAATAATAAATTAATAATCATAATAAAATAATAAAAATAAAAATAATCATCATAATAATAATAATAAAAATAAAAATAATAATCATAATTATCATAATAATAATAACAACAATAACATCATCATCATCAATACTACTATTATAATAATAATAATAATAATTAATAATAATAATAATAATAATAATTAATAATATAATAATAATAATGACAATAATAATAATAATAATAATAATAATAATAATATAATATCAATAGTAATATCAATAATAATAATAACATCAATAATGATGACATTACTACTAATAATATCAATATTAATAATAATAAATTAATAATAATAAAATCAATAGTAATAATATAATAATGATAAAAATATCAATAATCATATATAATAATAATATTAATAATGATAATATTAATAATTACTATAATAATAATATTAATAATCACTATAATAATAATATTAATAATTACTATAATAATAATATTAATAATCACTATAATAATAATATTAATAATCACTATAATGATAATATTAATAATTACTAATAATATATATTAATAATCACTATAATATAATATTAATAATTACTATAATAATAATAATAATAATAATTATTATTATTATTATCATAATTATTACAATTATAATAATAATCATAATGATAATCATTACAATTGCCATTATAATTATCATTTAAATATATAGTATAATCACATTATCATAACAATAACAATAACAATGACAACAAAATAGAAATAATAATAATAGGAATAATAATAATAACAATAACAATGATAATTATAATCCCTTGGTGACTGTGACAGGTATAGCCGTCATTACGGAACAGCCTATGACATGTAAACATATCATGACTCACAGCTGGTAGGACAGATGTATACAGCTTAGGCCTAGCTACAGAGCCTAGACTGTCGCATAATATTACATGACAAATAAATCGGGCCCTGTCACTATATGGATGATAATAATAAGAATAAAAATAGCAAATTAACTAAAATAAAAATCAGTAAAAATAACAACAAAAATCAGTAATACTAACAATAACAAGCACAGAATTATTATTAACAAAACTAAAAATCCTATTTGTGATAACACCAAAATATAATGATAATAATAATAAAAAAAGAATATACACATAACAAGAAGAGTTCACCTGCGGGACTTGAAGGATTTGGCATGAGGTTTTATATGAACATTTATAGAGCTAAACATCAGGGAGGTAACTGAACTACAATGTTTATTTTTGTCAGCACTAATAACTCAAAATATCCTACTGCATTTGAAGAAAACTCTCTTTCTCTCTATCTTCTACCACTCTTATCAAAACAAGATAGCTATATATCTTTTTTCATATATAGGCCTTTAAAAGCACTGCTTGATCTGCACAGAAAAATTAACCACTTAACAAATGAGCTCAAAACTTTTAAAAATGTGTTTCAAGGGAAAGGAAGTATATTCTTATACCTCATAAAAGCAAAACTGATATTTTATCTCTTAACACCTCTTACTTGCTGATTTTCAGCAAATATCAACTTGCTGTTTTTGCCTTTCTTTATGAAAATGCAGTTCCTCATATAATACACTAATCAACAACAATAAGAATATTTATCTTGTGTATGCTGACTTTCTTCTCCTAATGACAATGGACTGTGTTCTATCCAACTCCACTTGAAACTTGACATGTCTGTGATGGAAGGCCTCCATTCAAACTATCATTACCACCAAGTAAGCCTATAACACTGCAAACCACGAGCAGTCTCCTCAGACAAAGAGTGCTAAGTCTAATCTAACAGTGGCACAATGTCAAGCAATCAACACAACCTCCACACCTTCTGCATTCCATCAAAGGACAACTAAAGTTAGAGATTTGTTGGCCTTTGCCAGAGCATTGAAGGTGTAGATGCTTGTGGCAATCCTACAGATGAGTCATGTTGATGTGGCCAGAGACAAATGTACAGGTTTTGCAAGTAAGCTAATGGTGAATTTGTGGGTATGGTGCATGGACAAATGATAGAAGCAAGGTCACCTCTTCTGAAAAAAAACTTTAAAAATCAAAAACTTCTCTCTAAATTTCACTAATGCCAATAACTGCTAATCACATAAAGAGTAAGAGTTTCAGCTACTTAGATAACCTAGCGCCGAGTTGGACAATAGCCCAAGCCCAGAGAACTGCACGCTCATGCACCTTTACCTCCTCAAACTTTATTCAGAACCTTACATTTCGAATGGGTTAGTTGACTTTATTTTTTGTACGTGTCTTTATATACATCTTACTCTGTTCCTGCAATTTCAAATTATAATCCTATGTTCTGGAAGAGACTTCAAGCCTCCCCTATGCATTTTGGGGAAAATAGAGCATGCAGACCTCCCTCAGTGCTACTGCCCAATAAGGAACCAGCTCTATCTTACCAGTTTACACAAGATTGAGGATTACTGGCCTTTGCTGGAGTTTGAAAAAGATTACATACATTATGAGTATTATGTATAAGGCTTACGTAACAATAGGGGTAAAAACTGAAAGTTACTGCAGATTTCATCAAAACTGTGGTAATTCTTTACAGTATGAACGCACTCACCGGAGACTAAGTCCCCAACTCCACATCAAAAAATACATTCACAAATCTAAGTTGCTGTAACTGCGCATACTGCCTGAAGTGAGAGTTGATGGGGAGCTCAGACCCCCAACACCCAGCCTTCACCTGTCTTCACCTTGGTATGTCCCGCAAGATAGAGCTGAACCTCGGGAGCATCGAGTGGACTTAGGCTGAGTGGTGCTTTCCACTATCGCTTTCCTTTGTGGCATTACCGTTAGTGTCTGCATATTATTTCTTGTACCAACTACAGCAACTTTTTGTCCTCAACAGGAATATCATATTCAATTTGCCTAAGATTAACCTAAATTATTAATATATTTGCAGATATGCAAGAAATTCCCCTGCTGTAACACTGCTGCCACATTTTAGGGTAAAGGTTGAAAAGAGAAGTAATTAACCCACACAATTCTACATTGTGCATTCTGCCAAGACAGAGCTAGGTAACACTATCAAAAAATGAAATAGTTCAAGCTCTATCCTGTTAACTTATATGTGGTAGAGGTCTCTAGTCTTCGACGAAACACAAAGCGTGAAGGCCATGGCGATTGCACAACATTTTGCTACTACTGGCTTGGTCTTCAGATTTTTAGCCTTTCATCACAATCAAAATGTTATTAATTTATCAGGAGAGAATAGGTAATTCTTTACAGTACGGACACACTCGCCGGAAAAAAGTCCCTAAAAGTCCCACAAAATCTATTAATTAATCTAAGTTGCCATGACTGGACTTGCCCTTTGGGAGGGTTGATGGGGGCTTCTGCCCCCTAACAGCCCCCGAGGAACACTGTCTTCACCCTGGTATGCATGGCTAGATTGAGCCGAAACTCGAGAGCACAAAGTGACCTTCAAGAGAGCAGCACTTTCCACAATCTTTTACCTTTTGATTTGTGGCATCAACATTTGCGTCTGCAAATTATTTCTTGCACCCATGACTGCAACCTTTTGTCCTCTACAAGAATATCATTCAATTTGCCCTAACTTAGTGCATGCATACTGTAAAGATTAACCATAGAATGCCCTCAAAAAATGACAGAAAAAGTTTTATTCCATTTGGTAAAACCACTGTATGTTTCTTACAAGCACTGAACTCATTTTGAACTTTAATTCCAAAAGTAAAATTATCCAGAAAGTAGATATAAAAAATATAAAAATCTCCATTCGCACCTTGAATAGGACAAATTACCCAATATCAAGAAATTAAAATCTTCCAAAAAACAAATGATTCACTTCCTTTGCAAGTTTCAACACGAACGAGTACCTATAGGATTAGTATTATTTCCCCCCCAAAAAATGAAAAGAATAAAAAAGAAAAGAAAAAAATAAATAATTCCTTCAATACTTTAACAAAATGAAAAATAAAAATCAATTTACACGCCACGACTTCCTCAAATTTACGAGCCAATTCCTGTGCATAATTGCTGTCAAAATCAATAACCTTTCCCCTGGCACATAACTTCCCACTTCCAAGAAGACACAATTGCACAAAAAAAAAAAAAGAAAAAAAAGTTGGAGAATGAGAAGAAAACAAACACCCGCAACAGACACCACACCCAGTTCTGCAGAACCCAAACACCGATGCAATCTTGACACCTGTTACAAAAACAGACGGAAGAGAGACAAAGACGTCCGTGACACGCGCCTTCCCCAACCTTCTTGGAAACCCGGTCCTTGGAAATCCATCCAAACCGAGTCCCCGCGTGCGAAACGGACCCCGCACTTGGACCTCGGGCCTCCGAGCGCCACTCGAACCTCTCCCTGTCACCTGACCACCACCTGACGCGCCACCTGGAGGGCCACCTTCCCTCTTCACACTGGAAGTCAACTGGGAAAAGAAAACCTCCCTTGGCAATGCGGGGAAAAGACGGGAATTCTAGGCCAATACGCCTACATTCCCTTCCCCAAAATCCCCAAAAACAAAACATCCCAAGAGAAAAAAACAAAACAAAACAAAAAAGAAGGGAATTCCTCCTCGGGAAAATATTCACCCAGGTCACGAAAACGGAAAGAAACGAAACCCGAGTTTCCTTTTTTCTTCCCGAAATGAGAAAGACAGATAGGCCTTTCCTCTCTCCCGGGGGGGCTCGGGGGCCCTCGCCTGCCCTCCCTCGGCCCCGGAAAAGGGTGACGAGCGAGAATTTGGCAGCAAAATCACCCTTGGACGAGACACCCTGCGAGCGAGGGGGAAAAAAACGGCAAAATACGCCTCATAATCGGCAACTGGACGGACACCGGGCCTCTCCTGCCTTGATCTCCTCCCTCTGAGCCCCCTAGGAGAGCCGAGGAAGGGAGAGGAACCCCCGTCGACGGATAAGAAAGATAATAAAAGTCGAGATAAATAAACCACCCTTTTTCTCTCCTTTTGTTGCTCACAAAATGAACGTCACTAAGCATCGGGGGCCACGACTAGCCCTCATTTCAGGTCCTTCCCGCCCTATTTCGCCCTCCCCGCCCTCCCTGCGGCCCTTCGCTCGCTCTCCTCTACCTCCTGGCAATCCCCGGGGGTCGAAAAGGGTCATGCAATCGCCAAAATACCTTAGATTTTGAAGCGTCCAGCAGGAATATCGCGAGAAAACAGTGTTAAGTCAGATGGCGTTGTGATCAATGGCGGAGTGACGGTCGCGATGCGCACCGACCCGCCATTTTCGAAAGGAGGGGTTATTTTGCCCTTTCCTCTCGGTTTCGGGGGTTATTTCGGTGGGGTTATGCTAGAGGGGGATTTTCCGGTTTGGTTGGCGTAGTCGGGGAGTCATGGCGGTGTCTATTTTGGCTTTGGTTGCGAATACAAGGTCTTTGCGTCATTTTTCGCTTTGCACTTTCGATAACTTCTTTCGTTCTTTTTGTTGGTCTGATATACTTTTCAGGACATCGGTCAGTTGAAAATGATATTTATTTAGTCAATTTTGCTTGTATGACCATCCTTAGTCGCTGTCAAGTTCTGCCTCATTAAAAAATTCCTTCGGGTAATATTATGACTACGGTGTTTTTCTCAAAGAAAACTAAAAACAAGAACATATACTTTTTATAGGTCATTTAAAAACCCATAATTGAAAATCTACCTTAATTGGATCACTAAAAACCCATTTGTAAAGCTTTTTTACATATTTCGACGGTGATTTAACAAGTTTGGCCGGCTGCGTGGAAGTTACTAAAAGATTTCTTTTTTGAAAATCATTCCCGCATTTACACGGACTTTTAAGACAAAAAAAAGAACTTCGCCTGGCCATCCTGAACTCTTTTACGCTCCTCTTTTTACACAACACAATTATCATCAGATCCAAAAAGAAGTAAGAAGAGTGTATCGAAAAATGAAACTTCTTGAGTGTAAGGGTCTGCGCATGCGTCGACGGCAAATTCACACGCAATTGTACGCAAATAGTTTTCAATCCAGGCTTTCTCTGTCACGTCACCCCTTATTTACGCTGATATTCCTGTGAATAAACTACAGCGATGGGTAATTACGACTGATACAGATAATAGAGCTATTTTTTACAACACCATAGGGATATGTCATCGCATTGTCGCATGGCATTTCGCGTAAATAACTTTTATTTTCTTTTGTTTCGCATAAGCAACTTCTTCTTGTTTGTCTCAGAACATGAGTGTGTAGTAGGCACACCATGGGAAGTTTATCAACGCATAATTGACACAAATGAAACACTTAGCCGCTCAAATACCTTGATTCAATTGAGCGAACACATCAATTTTCATCAATTGAATATCACTTCTGTTGTGACAACGTAAGCGCGAGTGCATTCTCGTCAATCATTAAATGATCCTATTTTTCTTTTTTCAAACAATTCTTTTCCCTTCCCACGCTAATCGACTTGTTCTTTCCGAGTACTTTAGATCAAAGGATTCAGAGACAGTTCATCCCGAGCGAATATTCTCGAACACGTTGTCGCATGTCTCACACACACACACACACAACAACACACGTGCCTCGGGAAACGTGATGCAATCGATACAAGCTTGAGAAAATTCCCCCAAATCTTTCTCGCGTTTGAACTCACTCACGCCTTCATTAGTCAGGTTCAACATGTGGCTGGGAAAGTGCATAATATTTCGCTTTATTCGTATAATGTTTTGCACTCAGCTCTCGCGCTGTGGGTTGTGCAACACGAATATGATACTCTTGGTTCTTCATTTACACGCACGCACGTGCGTGTGTGTGTGTGTGTGTATACATACATATATATATATATATATAATATATTATATATATATATATAATATATATATATACACACACACACACATACACACACACACACACACACACACACACACCACACACACACACACACACAACATATATATATATAATATTATATATATATATTTGTATATATGTATATATATATTATATATGTGTGTGTGTGTGTGTGTTGTGTGTGTGTGTGTGTGTGTGTGTATTCTTATATCTATCTATCTATCTATCTATCTATCTATCTATCTATCTATCTTCTCTCTCTCTCTCTCTCTCTTCTCTCTCTCTCTCTCTCTCTCTCTCTCTCTCTCTCTCTCTTCTCTCTCTCTCTCTCTATATATATATTATATATATATATTATATATTATATATATATATACTATATTACATGTATATATGTACATTACATGTATACATGTATATAGTATTATATATATATATAATATATATATAATATATATATATATTATATAT
>NW_020871692.1:223068-235568 GCF_003789085.1 Penaeus vannamei | reverse complement strand
TGAACTACAAAAAACATAAATCCGCATCACAACTACAACTACAAAATAATCCAACCCTAAGCATCCAAGAAAGACAACGTAACAGAGAGAGAGAGAGAGAGAGAGAGAGAGAGAGAGAGAGAGAGGAGAGAGAGAGAGAGAGAGAGAGAGAGAGGAGAGAGAGAGAGAGAGCAGAGAGAGAGAGAGAGAGAGAGAGAGAGAGAGAGAGAGAGAGAAGAGAGAGAGAGAGAGAGAGAGAGAGAGAGAGAGAGAAGAGAGAGAGAGAGAGAGAGAGAGAGAAGAGAGAGGGAGGAGAGAGAGAGAGAGAGAGAGAGAAGAGAGAGAGAGAGAGAGAGAGAGAGAGAGAGAGAGAGAGAGAGAGAGAGAAGAGAGAGAGAGAGAGAGAGAGAGAGAGAGAAGAGAGGAGAGAGAGAGAGAGAGAGAGAGAGAGAGAGAGAGAGAGAGAGAGAGAGAGAGAGAGAGAGAGAGAGAGAGAGAGAGGAGAGAGAGAGAGAGAGAAGAGAGAGAGAGAGAGAGAGAGAGAGAGAGAGAGAGAGAGAGAGAGAGAGAGACAGAGAGAGAGAGAGAGAGAGAGAGAGAGAGGAAGAGGAGAGAGAGAGAGAGAGAGAGAGAGAGAGAGAGAGAGAGAGAGAGAGAGAGAGAGAGAGAGAAGAGAGAGAGAGAAATAGATAGAAATAGATAGATAGAGATAGTAGATAGTAGAGAGAGAGAGAGAGAGAGAAAGAGAGCCAGCCACATAACCAAACAATCCCCAACCACCAAGTTCCAGCGGAGAGCCAATGAAAGCCTCTGTCAAGGATGAATAAGGACGATGAGTTTATCAAGTGAGGGAGGCCATCGGCCGCGCTGTGAGAACGGCCTCTGAACCTTGATCTGCTTTCTTCGCTTTCTCATCTCTTTCTCTTTTCTAAATCTCTCTTTCTTCATCTCTTTCTCTCTGATCTATGATGACTCTCTCTTTACTCTCACTCTCTTCTCTCACTCACTCTCTCACTCTCTCACTTCTCACTCTCTCACTCACTCACTCACTCACTCACTCACTCACTCACTCACTCACTCACTCACTCACTCACTCACTCACTCACTCACTCACTCACTCACTTCACTCACTCACTCACTCACTCACACTCACTCACTCACTCTCTCTCTCTCTCTCTCTCTCTTCCCCTCTCTCTCTCTCTTTCCCCCCTCTCTCTCTCTTTCCCCCTCTCTCTCTCTCTTTCCCCCCCTCTCTCTCTCTTTCCCTCCCTCCCTCCTTTTCCTCTCTTTCTCTTTCTCTTCCCCCTCTTCAGTCTCTTTCCCCTCTCTTTCCCTCTCTCTCCCTCCTTCCCTCTCTCTCCCTCCTTCCCTCTTCTCTCTCTCTCTCTCTCTCCCTCCCTCCGGGGAAGGGATTTCACACCGGATTACCAAGATTTATGGCATATGGGGAGGTAAGAGAAAGGAATCCAGAGCCCGGAAGGAAAGAAGCGTATACGGTTCCAGATATTCCCGGCGCCTCAGGACTCGGGCTGGAATTCTTCTTGGAATGGTGCCACCCCCTCCCCTCGTCCCGCCCCATGCCCTCTGTGCTGAGCTGCGCAGTGGTGAGCGCGTTCGTTCTAGCGATCTCGCGGACCTGCGTTCAATTCCCACGCCCGGCCGGTTGAGTGGTACCCGGCCATTCCTTACACACAGGGGAGAGATTTGGGCAAAATAAAACAGACAGTATGTCAGACCAGAGAAATATCATTATAACAAATGGATTAAAACTAAAATCTTTAAATCTGAATCTAAAATCTGGTCAGGAGGACTTGCCTATCCCCTTACTCTCCCACTACCCCCTCCTACCCTATCTTTCAGAGTAAAATAATCAAGCAGCCATTATAGCGATTTGAATATTATTAATTATACTATAAAACCGGTTTATTTTTTGACAGAAATGAGAGTAATGACACTATTAGGCTGATATACCTGGATATCGACGGGTCATTTAATTCATTTCGGGCACCTGAGGATCTACCCCACCCGCCCTCGCCGTCACACGCGCACACACCATCGGAATCTCGTAGACACTGACCTAAATAAAGGGTATTTTGGTCTTTTTCTTCTTCTCTCTCTTTCTTCTTTTCGTTTCATCCCGATACTTCTCCCCTTTTCCCTTTCTAATTTTATTTCTTTCCTCCTTTCTCCCTAAATCTCACCTTCTTTCGTCTCCTCTCCCCTTCTACTTTCCTCTAACCCCTTTCTCTTTTTCCATTTCCTCTGCCTCATTCTCTTTTTTGTCTCTCCGTCCCTTCCATTTCCTCTACCCTTTCTTCTTCTTTTTTCCATGCTTCCTCTACCTCATCTTTTCTCCTCTTCCTTTACTTCCTCTACCTCTCTCTTTCTCCTTCTTACTTCATTTCCATCTTCCTTATACTCTCCTTCTCTTCCTTTTCCCACTCACGTATCTCCGTCCCGTTCCCCCCTCCCTCACCTCCCCCCCCAACGGAATCATGGATGATAATCAGATCTCTAAGCATTCTGACGCAAGCCCCCCCTTCTTTCCCCTACACCCCCCTCCCCTATCTCCCTCTTCGCTCCTCCGGCCGTTCCCCTCTCTCTCTCTCTCTCTCTCTGCTCTCTCTTCTCTCTCTCTCTCTCTCTCTCTCTCTCTCTCTCTCATTCTCTCTTCTCTCTTCTCCGTTCTCTCTTCTCGATCTCTCTCTCTCTCTCTCTCTCTCTTCATCTAATCTCTACCTCCATCCCTCCGCTTTACCACTGCTCCTCCGCTTACGCACCTCCTCCCGCTTACCGCCTCCTCCCGCTTTTACCACCTCCTCCCGCTTTACCTCCTCCCGCTTTACCACTCCGTCCCGCTACCACCTGCCTCCCGCTTACCACTCCTCCCGCTTTACCGCCTCCTCGCCGCTTTACCACTCCTCCCGGCTTTACCACCTCCTCCCGCTTTTACCACCTCCTCCGCTTACCACCTCCTCCCCGCTTTACCAGCTCTCCTCCGCTTTACCACTCCTCCCGCCTTTACCACCGTCCTCCGCTTTACCACCTCCTCCCGGCTTTTACCACTCCTCCCCGCATACCACCTCCTCCCGCTTAACACCTCCTCCGCTTTACCACCTCCCTCCCGCTTTACCACCTCCTCCCGCTTTCCACCTCCTTCCCGCTTTTACCACCTCCTTCCCGCTTTACCACCTCCTCCCGCTTTACACTCCTCCCGCTTTACCACCTCCCTCCGCTTACCACCTTCCTCCCCCATCCCCCTTCTCTCCTCCACCCTGAACCCCTCTTCAACCCATCCGCATGCCCCTCTCCCCACAAAAGAAGCCCCGTCGAAACCTCCTGAAACTGCTTCAGCGCAACGAAGGGGAGATCTCGAGACTAATCGGACGAAACTCGATTACCTCTTCGCACCCACACGTCCGCGAATGGGCGCTCTTGGTGAATACACAGGATAAAGAAAAGAAAAAAAGAAAAAAAAAAAAGAGGGGTAGAGAGAGAGAGATAGGAGAAGAGAGAAGAGAGAGAGAGAGAGAGAGAGAGAGAGAGAGAGAGAGAGAGAGAGAGAGAGAGAGAGAGAGGGAGAGAGAGAGAGAGAGAGAGAGAGAGAGAGAGAGAGAGAGAAAGGGAAAAGTACAAATGCAATAAAATGACGAAAGAGTGAAAGCAAAGGGAAAATATGAATAGAGAGAGAATTAAAAGATGAAATATAATAAACAGACGAATATAGAAAGAAAGAAAAAACCGACGAAACGACAACACAAGAGACAAAAACAGGGAAATAAAAAGACGAACAGAGAAAAAACAAGAAACAAAAACGAAGATGAGAGAAGAAAAAAAAAAAGAAAAGAAATAGAGACAAACAAAGCAAAAAAAAAAAAAAAAAAAAAAAATGCACAACCACTGCAATACCCACTCCTCCCCTCTCCACTCGCTGCGAAGGACCGTCCATTACTCATTCATCTCGCAATGCCGGGGCCAATGAACGCGCTCACGACTTCGGGAAATGTGGAGTCATCCCGCTCTTTGTTCCGGGAATCAAAATATCAACCGGCGTTAACACAATAACCTAAAGCGAATTCAGAAGCACGGTAAAAACGCCACAACACACGGGAGAACAAACCAAACGGAGACGCACACAGTAACAAAATCACAACACAATAACACAAGCTTCACCGTATAAGTTTCATGGAATAAACAATAACACAAACAGATAAACCAACAAAGAAAATGACACGAACTCAAAAAAAAAAACAAAAAAAAACACCATATCATAATGGCCATGGATCCTCTCATTGTAAAAAAGAAAGACAAACGTACCAAAAGAAATCGAAAATGATAAAAAAAACAATAATAAAAAGATAAAAAAAATAAAATCTCTCGCATCCCAAACACTCAACATACGACATTTCACATAATCTCCATGCATCCCCCCCACCCCTCTCCTCTCCCTCTCCCTCTCCCCCACCCCTCTCCCTCTCCCCTCCCCCTCCCTCACCCTCCCCCTCCCCCATCCACACACACACAAAAAAGCGATCAACGTCTCGCATTAAAATTTCAAAGGAAAATATATTCGCGATAAAAAATTGAAAATATAAAAATGCACCACTCGCACCTGGTTACCGGCAGTCACCAAGGGAACGGGCAAGAGGATTCGCGGTCCTGATCCCTTGCAAACAAAGGTGCGGGAGAGAGGGAGAGAGGGGGAGGAAAGAGGGAAAGAGGGAGGGGAGAGAGAGAAAAGTGGGGAGAAAAAAAGAGGAGGGAGAAAGAGAAAGTAGGTATAAAAAGGGGAGGGAGAGGGAGAAAGGGGTAAAGGGGAAGAGGGATAGGGAGAGAGGGTAAGAGGGGGATGGAGGGGGAAGAAGGGGAAGAGAAAGGGGGGAGAGGGAGAGAAGGAGACGGAGAGGGAGGGGGGAGGCGGAGTAGTGGTAGATGGAGAGAAGGAGGGAGGGAGGGAGGGAGGGAGGGAGGGAGGGAGAGAGGGAGAGAGGGAGAGAGAGAGAGAGAGAGGAGAGAGAGAGAGAGAGAGAAGAGGAGAGAGAGAGAGAGAGAGAGAGAGAGAGAGAGAGAGAGAGAGAGAGAGAGAGAGAGAGAGAGAGAGAGAGAGGAGGAGGAGGGAGGGAGGGAGGGAGGGAGGGAGGAGGGAGGGAGGGAGGGAGGGAGGGAGGGAGGGAGAGAGAGAGAGAGAGAGAGAGAGAGAGAGAGAGAGAGAGAGAGGAGAGAGAGAGAGAGAGAGAGAGAGAGAGAGAGAGAGAGAGAGAGAGAGAGAGAGAGAGAGACAGAGAGAGATCGCAAGTTGGCAAATCTGCTCATTTAAGGAGGCCGAGATGCCGCCTCGGAATCTCAGGAGAGAAAGAAAGAAAGAAAGAGAAAAAAAAAACGATTTTTCTCCCAGGGTATTTTCCCCAAAGCCTCTTTTCTTACCTTTTATTCATGTATCATATTTATATTTGCGGCAGAAGTTTTTTTGTTTTTAAGCAACGCCGCGACAAACAGGGTGCCATAAACAAGAGGCTTTTGGTCTGTTGCATAAGGGATGTGCTCCGAGCAATAGGAGGAACAGAGCACCGCGAAGAAAAAATATTTTTTTTTCTTCTTTTGTATGTCTGCGCTTATCAGTCCATATCTATTCATCCACCGGCTCATCAATCCATCCATCCACGCATTCGCCCATCATCCTGCCATCCACTACCCTTCAATCCATCCACCCACACTCATCAATCCACCAATCCATTCATCCACTTGCTCGTAGGTCCATCCATTCATCAATCCATCCACCCACGCATCCACACATCAATCCTCCCATCAATCCATCCATCCATCTGTCTATACGTGAATATATCTATATAAATATACCATTGCCCTGAAAAAATTACCAGGCAAATGAATACTCCCTAATCGAGTGAAGATACATCGGCAAAAATATATTCCAAGGGAAGCATCACATTCCCTTGGAATAAAGCAAGAAATAAGAAAAAAAAAAAAATAAACAGTAGAAAAAGAGAAAAACGGAACGGGAAAAAAATCGAAAAAGAAGCCCGCCATTGCTATATTCCCGTCAAAAGTCTACGGATATGTCCCGCCACGTTTAACTACTCCGGGAGGAAGTATGCTCTGGGATGACCATCACAAACCGACCTCTCCATCACAAGTTCTCCGCCTCATTCTCCCTCTATCCATCCTCTTCGTTATATAGAGTAATACGCATCGGTAACACACCACTACACCCTTTGCTATACAAGTAATAATATCGGTAACACACCACTACACCCTTTGCTATATAAGTAATAATATCGGTAACACACCACTACACCCTTTGCTATATAAGTAATAATATCGGTAACACACCACTACACCCTTTGCTATATAAGTAATAACACCGACAATATATCGCGAAACTAAATTGATTTCGACATCAGATCCTAAAACACCAACGACCCGCGTGCCGACCATTTCCCAAGACTCGATTAGTATTAACGCCACTGTAAAAAAATCTTCTACTACTACTATAATGAGCTTTAAACGACTTGGACGCTCTCAACTGCAATAAAAAAGGGTCATTTCGTGGTCGTCGTCTCGAAAAACGGATTTTGTACTTCCGCCTCTAAGAGAAACGATTCCCATTTCATTTGTAAAGCAAATGCGCTTTTGTGACGGCGAATCATCTGCGAATTTGGTCCTAATTTATATCTGGTTCCTAATCCCTCAATTATTCCATCAGTATCATGTGTCTTTCACCCTAATTCATATCTGGCTAATCACTCTGTTATTCCTTCGCAATACCATAACCCTCGATAAAAAAAAAAATAATAACAGCGTTCCTCCATGGACTGATACGACCACGGCACCAGCTAATCAGCGCGACCGTTGGGAATAATGATGAACGGACGCCATGGGGAGGGAGGGGAGGGTGGGGGAGGGTGGGGAGAGTGGGAGAGGGGAGGGAGGGAGGGGAGAGTGGGAGAGGGAGGAGGAGGGAGAGTGGGAGAGGGGGGAGGGAGGGAGAGTGGAGGGTGGGGGAGGGGGAGAGTGGGAGGGGAGGGAGGGGTATGGGGGGGCAGCCTCTACTACCGACGTAGCTTTGGGCGTGAATACATGAATAATGTCCGATTCATTTTCTGCTGCTTACTGATATGATAAACCGAGTCTTTTCCCATTCTAATGTATATGTATTTGTATATGTATATGTAATTAGGTGTGTGTATGTGTGGGAGGGCGGATGTGTGCGTGTGCGTGTGCGTGTTCGTGTGCGTGTGTGTGTCTGTGTGTGTGTGAACTAAACCACCTAGAGAAAAAACGGATACCAAATCCTTGCATTGTTTACCGCCCAAGATCTACGCGAAGGGAGACGCACACAAGAGCTCAGAATCGAGATGAAAGTAAATTGAAAAAGAAGCAACCTAAAGTACAGTAAAGTCACGTCCAGTAAAGTTAACCGCAAGTAAAGTCAGGTAAAAAGTGAAAGTAGACAAGTCGGAAAAGTGACTAAAACATTTTTATTCCTTTTTTTTTACGAGTTCTAAAACAGTTCGCGTAAAAAAAAAAGTAGCGCGTTTGCGAAATAAAAATCCCAGGCGCCGCGCTCTTTCATTCCGTCCGTATTACGACATTTCGGCCGAAAAACATGAGCCTCAAACAAGGAATGATTTTGTCATTTTCCTTTCTGTTTAAAGTTCGGGAGTTTTCGTCGAGTTTATGAGACGGTCGCGTTTCCTTCCTGCTTTCCTTTTCCACTTTTTCCTTTGGTATTAAGTACCTTAATGTTTCATCTTCGTCTGCAAAAACGGAAAGTTAGTTACGTTATGAAGTTTTAATGAGAAATTATACTCATGCGTTACACACAGACTCACATACATAGAAACAAAGATATGCACTAACGCACGCACACACGCACACACACGAACGCGAATTCCAGACGCATTTGTGTGCGCGAACGAGTATACAAACGGATATGTTTCTCAGACAAAAAAAAAAAAAAAAAAAAAAAAAAAAAAAAAAAAAATCTCAGAGGCTGCCAATGTGGCGTACTAATAACAAGTTCCCAGCGCTCCGGCCAAGGTAGATTTCCTCAGAGATTCTGCATCAATCCTCGTTTTTAATCCCACGCCATAATAAGGGGGAACCGAACACGGGTCAGCACACTTGCCGAGATTAAAGGAGGGCTTACATAACACTCTAAAACATTATTCGTATAAAAATAATTCGGTTCAGATCGCAGGACGGGCGACGCAGAGTGAATATGAATGCTATTTCTGATTTTTTTTCGGGGGGGGGGGCCTACTCCCGCATAATGCACTGGACCGTCGCGTTTGCAAAATTTCCTTTTGTGAGAGTTCCATTACTCATCAAAAGCATTTCGGAGGTGCCACTGCTTTTGATTTTCCACTATTCCATTATTTACAAATATTTCCCGTCTATCTATATTTACTTCAGTTATAATCTTTGTTATTATTATCACTGTTACCATCATTATCATTACTATTATTATCACTGTTACTATCATTATCATTATTACTATAATCATAATTATCATCACCATGTTTATGCCTGCTACAGTTAGTACTATTATTTTTTTTTTATAATCTATTAATTTCTCTTATTTTCTATTTCTAAGGGAGGGGGACAGGTCGGATCACAAGACCCAAATCTATTAAGACTTCGTCGGAAAAGGTGAAACCAGATTTCCTTGGGGGACACTGCGGGAGAAAGCATTCATAAACTCGTAAAACTGTCGGCTAAGGTTTCGTTTCCGCCTTCCTAGGACTGCTCGAACAGACAGACAGACACACACACTCACACACACATATCACACACACAACATATACACACACACACACACACATACACACACACACACAATACATACACACACACACACACACACACACACACACACACACACACACACACACACACACACACACACACACACACACAACACACACACACACACACACACACACACACACACACACACACACACACACACACACACACACACACACACACACACACACACACACACACTGGCAAAAGCAAATCAAGTGGCGACTTCAAGCCCAACGCCAATTTAACTAAAGACGAACAGAAATAAACACAATGCCACCAAATTAACAACAGACTAATCCAACATAAACAACAGATTACGGACATTAACAGCGGACATAAACTGGCATAAGCAGCTGCCTCCTGACAGACTAATCGGCATTGCCAGACGACATACTGGAACAACATAAAATAAATACATTACTTATAGAATAACAACAATGAGAAAACTACCCTCTTTCCTACAAAAAAAAAAAAACTACTAACACAAAAAATAACCAGACTACCAACATAAAGAAACTACCTAACTACCAACATAAAACATGAAAACATAAAAGATACCAGACTACCAACATAAAAACTACCACACTAAAAATAACAAAATTACCAACTCAAAAATACCGGACTTCCAAAATAAAAACTACCACACCATCAATATACGAAAATACCGGACTTCCAACAAAAAATACCACTACTAATATTTAAAAAACGGACAACCAAACACAAAAAACTATCCTAACAATCCAAAATAATAATAATAAAAATGATAACCAAAACAAAAAATACTAGACTACCAACCTAAAAAAAAAAAAAATTAAAAAAGCACCACCCACGCCCTAAACAACAGACCCGGTGTCATTCGCACAACACCCGCAGAAGCAAGAGCCCACCCCCCCTCCCACCACCCCACCACCCCACCCCCACTCCCACCCCCCCGTGTTTCCGGTCGCACTGGGCGGCGACGCGCGTTTCAAATATTTGATGATAACAATAAATGGACGTCATACGCCACGCTGCACCGTGTCAAAGAGGAAACGCGGGGCCGACGCCATGAACGTACGCCGTCGGACATTTTTGGGTTCTGTTTCTACGCCCTTCCCCCTCACGCTTCCCTATCCCCTCCCCCCCCCCCCGCTTCCCAGTTCCCTCTCTCTTTCCCCTACTCCCCCCCGCTTCCCTTTCCCCTACTAGGCTGTCTCTGAGTCTGTCTGTCTCTGAGACTGTCTGTCTCTGTGTCTGCCCTTCTCTGTGTCTGCCCGTCTCTGTGTCTGTCTATCTGTCTGTCTGTCTGCCTCTGTGTCTGCCTCTGTGTCTGTCTGTCTGTCTGTCTCTGTCTGCCACTCACTCACTCGCTCACTTACTCTCCCTCTCCCTCTTCCTCATTTCCTTCCCGGTAGGCCTACGAACAGGATCAGCCACTGGATCTCGCGTTTACCTGTGGAAGAGAAACACCGCGTTAGAAATGGACAAAAAAGACCAAAGACAGAAAACAAGAACAGGAAACAGGGACAGAAAATAAGGACAGGCATTAAGTACACACAACAAGAACAGAGATCAAGGAAAATAAGGACAGACATTAAGGACACACAAGAACAGAGAACGAGGACAGAACAAAGCGAAGGGGCGGCGCGAGATTAACAAGGCTGAAGGGACGACAAGAACAAATGAACATGTGTAAATACAGTGGCATACTCGGGTCCTTTTCAGTAATGAATGTGACATTCCATTTACATTTAATGGAGGGGGGGGGGGGGGTACTTCATTAATAACAATCACATACAAACACAATAACCTTGGCAACGCTGCATATGAGTAATATACAGAAAGCAACATTTATCATTTTGATAAAAATATACATCTGGAAATATGGAACCGTGCAGATAATTGCAGGTGATTTTAATTATATAAACATGTTTGAATCTTCCATTTTCAACAGCAGACAATGTTTACCTTTTACAAACATTCAATAAAACAAACTACGGTAGCAGATAGAATACACACACATAAATACGAACACAGCCACACAAACACTTATACAAATCCCCCTCCCTTCCCTCTCACCCCCCCCCCCACACACACACACACGAACACCCCTTCCTCCTCACAATCACAAACATCCCTCCCCCACCCCCACAAAACGCCTTCTTCCCCTCTATACATACACCTCCCCTCCCCTCTCCCTCCCCCCATTTCCCCACAAACACACCTCCCCTCTCTCCCTCCCCTCCCCCCCGTTCCCCCACCTCCCTCCCTTCCTCCCTCACACACCCAAACCCCAAAAGCTGAGCCTCCCCAGCCCAAAGTCCCCCCACCCCCCTCCCCACGCCCCGCCCACTCGTCTCTCAAGCCGCGACGATATTTTATGATACAGCAAGAAAATTAAAATGTCCCACTAAGCCCTGCGGCATTTTCTTTTCATAACTTAAAGGGACAAACTAGAAACTTTAGCGCGAGAGAGGAAGACAGAGAAAGAAAAAAGAGAAGAAAAGAAAAGGAGGAGGGAGGGCTTTAAAAATATTTGACGCAGAATAAACACAATGATATGCAAATGAAGGAAGTAATAATACAATCGTATAAAATAAAAATAAAAATCATGATGATTATGAAAATGATACCAATAATAACAATAATAATAATAATAACAACAACACTAAAATTATGACAATATATGGACAATAAGACAATAAACACTAATAATACTAACAACCAAACTATTAAAAAACACAACAAAACAACACAAAAAGAGAGAGAGAAAAAAAAACACCGAGCAAACACCGGCGACCCACAACCTCAACAACACCGGCTTCGAAAATTTCCCCTCCCCGCTCGCCGGTATTTCACGCGCGCTTGAACCCGAGCCTTTGGTTTCAGTTTCCCGGCGGCGCCTGACAAATGGTCAGCGGCGCTCGCGTGGATGGCGTCGCCGGCGCTGTGCACAAGCCGGGCTCTCTGTTCATTACGGTGTGTCAGCAGGCGTTCCGGAGACGCGGACGCACGCGCACGCACAGGGAGAAACGAGTGCCATATTGTACGTATATAGAGAGATCGAGAGTTAGGTAAGCAGGAACACATGCAAAGATAAATGAGATGAATAAATAGATAGATATACCACATATACCCACTTATTCTCTCTCTCTCTCTCTCCTCTCCCTCTTTCTCTCTCCCTCACTCACTCTTCCCCTTTCTCTCTCCCTCACTCACTCTTTCCCTTTCCCTCTCTCTCTCTCTCCCCTCCCTCTATTCACACACACACACACACACACACACACACACACACACACACACACACACACACACACACACACACCACACACACACACACACCACACACACACACACACACACCACACACCCCCCCCCACACACACACACTTTTATATATAAAACATTTCCTAGACAATATGTCCAGAAAAATATGGTGAGACGAAGATACATGTCAGCCTGTGGATATATGTGATTTAAAGGGAAGGGGAGGGCAAGAACAGGGACAGCCGGAAGGGGAGGACCGAGTGAGAAACCGAGAGTTATGCGATACATACGTACGTGTATATGTATATATATTTCTTTAGTTATCTATTTTTATATAAAACAGACATCCAAAAATGCGTATATTTGTCTTCACTGGGCTTCAAACATCGAAAGTTCAAGTATGATTATGACAACTGCGATGACGCACTTTTCCAAAAAAGAAGAAA
>NW_020871692.1:208068-218068 GCF_003789085.1 Penaeus vannamei | reverse complement strand
CTTTCCTGACTTATTTGACCGAGGTACAACCTCCACAAACACGAGCAACACATAAATATACACACATACATTCCTATGTACGTATCATCCACACTCACACTTAGATACACATGTCATGAAGAGACTCAGAACAAAGAAACAGGCAACACTCAATAGCACACCACAAACACACACACGAGCGCGGACACACCCATGAGCAAACCAAAACTTGGAATAAACAAAAAAAAAAAAAAAAAAAATTAAAAAAAACAAAATAACAAAACATAAAAAAATAAACAAACAACATAAAAAAAACAACATAACAAAGAACCAACACCATATACAAAAAAAACAAAGAAAAAAACAAAATGCCACTTAAAAAAACAAAACAAATAAAAAAAAACAACAAAAATAAAAAAAAAAATAAAAATACAACAAAAAATAAACAAAAAGAAAAATAAAAAAGAAAAAAAAAAAAAAAAAAAAAAAAAAAAAACAAACATCTAAATATAACTAAAAAAAAAAAAAAAAAATAAAAAAAAAGAAACAATAAATTAAAAATTAAAACCAAAAAGAATTAACAACACAAGCACAAAAACAAAATTACCACAAAATAAAAAAAACATTACCATATAAAAGAAAAAAGGATATAAAAACCAAATCATAAATAATATGAATTATAAAATTTAAACAAAAAAATTAAAAAAAAATGTGTTTTTGAAAGTCAGCCCCGACTCAAACTACACTCTATCACCAATATTAAACTAGTGAATACACTTCAAAAATATAAAAAAAGTAAACAGTACCAGTAACATATCAATTACTCCTTTATAATAATACCATGTCAACAACATTGCATATAGACACACGATAACCACTCAACACGAACAAATCACCAAAAACAATCACACCTAAACAAAAACACGAATCAAACCGAAACCAAAACAAAAAATGCAAAACAATATCATATCCGCCACGGTAATCCCCTTCCTTGTTTATTTGCCTTATGACATACAGCACACAAGCCAGCACGGGACACACACAAACAAAAACAACCATGACCCAGACGAGACCCGTCGATACAGACGGAGGCAAAGGACCTTGACACACAATAAATATTGTCGATGACGAAAACCGCTGCCGTTGCAGTGAGCGACTCACATGTAGAATGCGAAGTGGGACCCCGATCGAGAGAAACCACGTGAAGATGTGAGAGTCCCACCCACGAGAATTGAGTGCAGTTGCGAGGCCAGTGCAATTTACCTTCCCAATAATTTGCTGTCTTGCCATTAGTGTGTCATGTGCATGGCGCACAAAATTACCAAAAGAAGAATGAGTGACTTGTGAGCGAGAGAGCGGATGAGAGAAAGAGAGAGAGAGAGATGAGAGAAGAGAGAGAGAACAGAGGAGAGAGAGAGATGAGATGAGGAATATAGAGAGATGAGAGAGAGAGAAGACGAGAGAGAGAGAGAGAGAGATGAGAAGATGAGAAGAAGGAAGAGAGAGGACGAGAAGAGAGAGAGAGAGAGAGATAAATTATTATATAATATAAATAGCATAGGAAATTAGATAGTAAATGGATACAATAGAGAGAGAGAGATAATGAAAAGAAAAGAAAAGACAATCAAAAAAAAAGAAAACAAAAACCCCCAAAACCAACCCATCGCATCTCTTCCAAAAGCAAGCCCTTTCCCTTGTCAAAAAATCAGAACAACAAAGCCCAAAAACAATAAGAAAAAAGGACAAAATCACTTAAATAAAACAATAAAAAAAACCAACCAACCAGAGGCCCGGCCACACACCACCCCCCCTCCAAAAGCTCTGACTAATTTTAACGAAATCTTCCCGAACAACTTTCGAACGCTGGAGCTCGCGTTTACCCTTCCTGTCAAACTCCAGTCTCGGATCGACTTGTTTCGTTCGTGTGCGCATGCCTGGCCATCAACTTCCCCCGTGAACTGCTTTCGAAGGCGTTTTCTTATGCAGTCTACTTAATCATTATTATTAAGTTTAAATCGCGCGCTGAAGGCGGCCCCGGATATTACATATGTGGCCTTCTCTCCCTTGGATCCGCCATGCCCCGTCCCGCCGCTTAACACCCCCTGCCCTGCAACCTGGTCCCTTACGTCACATAAAGGACTCTACAACCCCTTCTCTTCTCTACCCATCCTCTATAGCAGTTGTACCTTCCTTTCCTCTCTCCTCTCCTTCTCCTCTCTTCAAACTCTACCTCCCTTCCCTTCCTTCCTCAATCCTTCTCTTCCGTGAGGTATCCATACAACTCTACCCTACTTTATCCCGTTCCTACATCCACAATCTTCCATCTCCTCTCCTCTCCTTATATCTATACACCCTCTTTCCTCCCTTTCCCTTCCCGCTTCCTTTCATCCCTCTCTTCATTCTCATCCTACCTACCCTCCCTTCCCTTCCTTCATCCTCGTCCCCTCCTTCTCACCCTCTACCTCCCGTGTTCCCTTCCTATCTCATCTCCCCTCCTCCTCTCCCCTCTCTTCACCTTCTATACCCTCCCACTCTCCCATTCCTTATACCATTCTCCCCTCCTCTCCTCCCCCCTCTATCACCTCTTACCTCCCTTCCTTCCCTTCATCCATCTCCCCTCCTCTCCTCCCCTCTCTCCTCACCTCTTCCCTCCTCCCTTCCTCATCCATCTCCTTCTCCTCTCCTCCCCTCTCTTCACCTCTACCCTCCTTCCTTCCTCATCCGCCATCTCCACTCCTCTCCTCCCCTCTTCCTCACCTCTACCCTCCTTCCCCCTTCCCTTCCTTCATCCCTCCCTCCTCTCCCCCCCCCTCCCGCTCCCCCCCCCTCCCCCCAACCCTTTACATCCCCAACCCCCGAAATGATGTCAGAATTACCACCAGAAAAAAAGAAAGAAAGAGGGAAAATTGGGTTAATAGACAACAGGATAAACAAGAAAATGAAACACCACAAACAAAAAGAAAAAGTAGACAAAAGGAAACAAACTACTAATGAGAGAGAGAGAAAAAAAAAAAATAGAACTTGCAGTTAAACCACAGTTTCCCTTTCAACAGTCGGGTCTTTATTCCCCCCTTTTTAATTACTCACTAATCAACATACCAACGAGCCAAGGATAATTATGCAAATAAGAACAACCCTACCTGTAAGTCTGGCAAAAAAATGAATGTTTACAGCCCTTAAACCTGCAGCCGGTGAGGCTTTCAGCATAATCTAACCCCCCTCCACATTCACCCTTCCCCTATCCCCTCTTTCTATCTCTCTCTCTTTTCCCTCTTTTCCTCCCCTTTACTATCACTCTCACTCTCACTCTCACTCTCACTCTCTCTCTCTCTCTCTCTCTCTCTCTCTCTCTCTCTCTCTCTCTCTCTCTCTCTCTCTCTCTCTCTCTTCTCTCTCTCTCTCTCTTCTCCCTCTCGCTCGCTCTCTCTCTCTCTCTTCTCCTCCCCTGGCCCAAACAAACACCAGGTTCAGTTTTCCTGATAAAGGTTTGTTGGAAAATATTTGGATAACACGCTTTTGTTTCCTTGTTCTTTCCTCTCTCTTATTCTCTATGGTTGCTTATCCTTCTTTTCCCTCTATTCCTTCCTCCGGTTGATCTGTTTCTCCCTCTTTTCCTGACTGACACTCACTCGCTCCGCTCGCCTTACTGTCTCTCTCTCTCTCTCCCTCTCTCTCTCACACACACACATACACACAAATGTATGAATAAGCAATACCCATTTACTAATTACGTGTCACTTTCACGCAAGTTAAGGTCAACATTTCCTAAAACATATTATACAAACCTACACATACAGACACGCACACTTATGTATGTGTGATGTATGTTATGTATGTATCTACAGGTATATATGTATGTATGAATGTGTATGATTGTATACGTATGAATTTGCATATGTATATGCATGTCTATATGTATGTGTATACATATGTGTACATGTACATGTATGTGTACCTATGCTCTCTCTCTCTCTCTCTCTCTCTCTCTCTCTCTCTCTCTCTCTCATCTCTCTCTCTTCTCTCTCTCTCTCTCTCTCTCTCTATATATATATAATATATATATATATATATATATATATATATATATAATTATTATATTTATATTTATATTTATATTTATATATATATATATATATAATATATATTTATATTTATACATATAATATATATAATATATATATATATATATATATATAGTTATATACATAAACATATATAATATATTATATATATATAAATATATACTATATAATACATTATATATATAATATACTATATATATATACATATATATATATATATATATAATATACATAGATATACATATACTATAATAATCTATATATATACATATACTTCATTATACATATCTTATACTATCTATCTATCTATATCTAATAAATATATTATAATATAATTATAATATATATATTATATATAATATATAGAATATATAAGTATATTACATATATAGATATACATACACACACATACATATATTACATACATACACATACACATACAACACACACACACACACACACACACACACACACATATAATATATATATATATATTATATATATATAATATATATATATATTATATATATATATATATATACTTACCCTGGATAAGACGGTAAACTGCATCGTCATGTCCTACTTTGTCTTCCAATTTCGCTAAGGCAGCTTATGTCGTATACATGCATATATATACTTATATACTTGACTAAGACAACCCTCGCCACTACGCTGAATGAGGCAGCTGGGTCCTCGATAAGCAAGGATTTGAAGGCAAGATATTTGGAAATTATGAAAACTGATTAAATGCTTTGTATTTACTGAAAATCTGAATGAAAAGGAACAGACCACTCCCTGCGCAGAATCCCGCGCTTAGAAGGCATGTCCCTCGATAAGAATGATATGGTTGAATACAAAGATGGACTAGTCGTAATATCAAATATCATATTTTAAATTGTGTGTGTGTGTGTGTGTGTGTGTGTGCGTGTGTTGCTGGTGTGTTGCGTGTGTGCGTGTGTGCGTGTGTGTGTGTGTGTGTGTGTGTGTGTGTGTGTGTGTGTGTGTATGTGTGTGTGTGTGTGTGTGTGTGTGTGTGTGCTTGGTGTGTGTTGTGTGTGTGTGTGTGCTGTGTGTGTGTGTGTGGTGTGTGTGTGTGTGTGTGTGTGTGGTGGTGTGTGCCGTGCGTCTGTGTGTGTGGCAGAGCGAGAAAAGCAATTGTATTGCAAGAACCTTCCTTCTTCTGCAACCGAATCTCCAATGTTGCAAGGATAAATTTCAAAATACCATTCCCTTCCTTCGTCTGAAAATAAGCAATGTAACATCAGCTCTAAAATTTTGATTCTCTGAAAGGGTCAACAGTTTTTTTTTCTCGTTAAAAATAAATAGCCGCTCTTTCACTCGCAAAATATGTGAACAACAACAAAAGTTGAATCTGAATTACGATCATTATCATAATAAATCATAAAAAGTCATTGTCACCATCCTCGAGCAATTACCATTACGATTCATGCACATGCATTATCACTGTTCAAATCACACCCGCCATTACAACACAACAAACACCAACCCCAACAATAAAACCATGACAATATGAAAAACATAAAAAGCGAACATCCCGGCACCCCCCCCCCCCGCGCGGGTGACGGGCCGACACCCGTCAAAGGCAAGCATTTCAATCTCCGAATCCATCACCCTTTAAAGGCGCGTCGGCTACAGCAGGCCCGACCGCTCCTAGGGGGGGGGGGGGGGGCGCTCGTGCATCTGGCAGGCGAAATACCAGGGGCACTCGCCGCCGTTCGCCGGGTACCCGGGAACGGTACCTATCCCGTGAACGAGGGGGGAGGGGGGTCAGGGAGGGGACAGGGGTGTGGCATGAAAATTCCATGGGGGAAAACGAAGGTTTTGATGCTGCCGATCGGTGCGACGCGCCTGGTGTCAATATCCCCGAGCCCGACGCCGTCGAGCGCGGGTCGGGTGATGCTGCTAAATAATGGCACGGCTGTCACCCCGTGCGCTGCCTTCGGCGCGGGTGAGCAGTGCTGTGTTACAGCCACTGCTAAGCATAATTTCTCTCTGTCATTTACTGGCACACGTAAACTCACTCCGACACTCCCATACCGACACATACACACAAACAGATACACACACGCACGCACACACACACGCGCGCGCGCGCGAATTCCCTCCTACAACCAGACGACAGCTCTCGTTAACCATACAAATCAACCAGCGCCGAGAGACCATCCCTCCCCCACAGCCCTCCTACTTCCCTCCCCTACAGGCCCCTACCTCCCTCCCTCCCCTCAACCCTCCCCCGCAACCAAACCTCGCCCCGACCGGCCGCGCCCGCAGGCGACGACGACGGAGGCAACGGGCGCGCTGCTCTACCCCTTCCGAGTGAATTCCGTTCGCACGATAATGTTCTCTCACTATTGTTCTTTCCTTCCTCCTAGAACCGATAAAGTTCTCTCGTCGCCGCGCATGGACACAGAAGGGGAAGACAAAGACCAGTGTTTAAAGGAGTCTTGATTTTGTTTTCTGTTTTTTCTTACTATTTCTCCTTACTGGGTACTTCCGCGCTTGAAATCATGTTTTACCCGCTTGCAGGTCTCTCCCCATCCCGAAGAGTGGAAGAATTTCTAAACGAACAAACAAATGGACAGATCCCTCTCCCTCTTCCAGTTCAATATACCATCGGAATATATATTTTCATTTATAAAAACAAGTATAAATAAATTCCTCAACAAAATATTACCTCCCCCCCCTACACACCTGCGGTCCTTCCCCAGCAGCTGGCCCAGTCGCACTCTGCACTGCCTCGCGACCGGTCAACTGCCACGGGCTTAGTCTGGCTCCCCAACATTTTTGATATGCAAGGCCGCTCTGCCTCAGCCCCACTCTGCATTTTTCTCTTTTCCATTGCGAACGCCGATAAAAATTCCCATTTTCTCTGTAGGGGGGAAAACATGCCATGCCCAGAGAGGAAAGGGCTTTTATCTGGCGACTTGGCCGTGGCGATTCGGCAACCGACGGCGCCAAAAGGGGGTTACCAAAGAACCTAACCTGTCTCAACAGCAGGGCTTCTTTTTCTTTCCCTGTCAAATATTGGAAAGGGATACCAGGTCCTGCTATCTTGCCTCCCTCCTCCTCGTCTCCCTCCCCATGAACCCTGCTCTCTTGTTCCTTGCCTAACTCCTCTTCCATGACCCTTGCCCTCCCACCCCCATCCCCCTCTCCCTCTCATTCGACCTTCCTCTTCCCCTCCCCATGACCCCCTGCTTCTCTTGCCCTCCCTATCTCCCTCTCCCTATGACCCCGTGCTCTCTTGCCCCTCCCCTATCTCCTCTCCCTATGCCCCTCCCTCCTTCCTCCCCTTCCTGCCAATCGCCTAAGCCCTAGACCGGCAGATCAACGCCATCTGTCGGGGCGGAATACATCACAAGTTCGTCCAGACACCCGCGCGCGCACACCTGTTCGCGCGAGGCCCGGCTGGAGGAAGTCAGGTCGTCTTGGGTAACCGATATTAACTTTGTCGAGCGGAGTTGGGTAACTTGGCGCAACCCCGAACTTCTATCACTGAGGCAGGCTGGCCCGACATCGGCCTCGGCGCCGGGAGGCCTTGCACAGCACTCTTAGAATTGAGATTGATCATGATCAATATACTCTCAATACTTTTCAAAGTGTGAAAGAAAAATCGCTAGTCACCTTTCAAAATTAAAGGGAAAACACGCTAGATAGTTTCCACACTTTACATCACCATAACACACATGTTGCACATTAACATACACTACAATGCACATTCGTCTCTCTTAATGCTGTAGAAGGAATTCAACATACCCCATACTGCACAACAGCATACAGAATACCCTCCCCTAATATCCTCATACTTTACCCCTGAACACACTAATATCTGTAAGAATTATATGAACACGGCAATGTACATAAACAATTAAAATGAAGCACAGCCACAAAGAGAAGAGAATAAATTTTCAGGTTTCGAACGGCAAAGACTTCCTTTTCGAAAAAAGCAAAAACGAAATCGACCTTTTTTGCCACTTGATTTTTGCCTCGCCCGAAAAAAAAGGAATCTTTGGTGGATTCGAAACGCCGTGTCTTATTACTCTCTTCTGGAAGCGGCTGTTTCCTTTTATCTTTAAAAAACTGCGTATTCATCATCTGAGTATTCTCGTTTTAAATTTTCCACTAATCCCTCTCTCATACTTTTAAAGCTCTCGCGCTAACCACTCTCCCTCACCTCGAACTCTTTCACGAAGATTCCTCATTATTGACGCTAAAAATACCCCATCAGTTCCACACCTCTCATACAAATCCTCCTCATAACCTCCAACTCTCGAACGTAAATCTCCTCGCACTTTTCACAAATCTTGCATTAATCCTCCTTTTCTTCTTCATCCGTGTTACGCTAATCCCCTAATACGTTTCCCTCAATTCTTAAACTAACTTCCCCCTAACACTTTTTTTTCAACCATTAGCCCATCAAAATACCCACCATCCTATTTCTAAGTCACTTCATACCACATACCAAAGTATTTACAGCCCCCCATTACCCCTCCTTTTCCCTTCGTCCTCCAACCCTTCCTCCTATTCCCGGCATCGCCACTGTAGAAAAAAAAAACATCGACGCACACTCTCCCGAAACTTTAAAAACACCTGCTGTAGCTATTTATAATTCGGGAAGGGTAAGGTTGGCCTCTTCCCTTCCTCATTCCCCATCTCCCTACTCCTTCCTCCCCTTCCCTCCCTCCTTCCCCTTCCTCCTCCCCCTTCCCTCTCCCCCTTCCCTCCCTCTCCCTCTCTCCCATCCCCTTCCCCTCTCCTTCCCTTTCCTCCCTTCCCCTCTCCTTCCCTCCCCTCCCCTTCCTCCCTCTCCACTCATCCATCCCTCCCTTCCCTCCTACTACCCTTCCCCTCCCTCTCCCTCCCTCCCCTCCCCTTTTCTCTCTCCTACCTTCACTCCCTCTCCCTCTCCCCCCCCCCTTTCCTCTCTCCTATCCCTTCCCTCCCTCTCCCTTCTCCCATCCCCTTCCGTACCCAAAAGGCCATTAAAGCATTCCCTCGCCTCTCCCCTCCCCCTTCCCTCTCTTCATCTACTCTACCTTCGGCCTCCAGACTCAAAAAACTACCTCCATATAGATGCCTCGCTTTCGCCTAATCCCCTCATTTTCCCTCTTCTCTTCCTCGTCTCCTCCCTTCCTTCTCCTCTCCTCGTCTCCCCCATCTCCCTTCCTTTCCTCTCCTCGTCTCCTCCTTTCCCTCTCTCTCCTCCCTCCTCTCTCTCCTCTTCTCCCCCTCCCTCTCCCTCTCCTCTTCTCCTTCCCCTCCTCTTCCCTCTCCTCTCCTTTTCATTTCCCTTCTCTCACCTCTTTTCCTCTCCCTAATTTCGTCCCCTCCCTTACCCTCTCCTCACCCATCCTCTCCTCTCACTCACCACATCCTTCCCAATCTTTATCTTCCTCTTATCCTCTCCCCTCTCCGCTCGTCTGCATTCCATCTATACCACTGCCTGTATCATTCTGTTCACAGTAATGTAATATCTGAATATACAGTAATATTTTGTAAAGGGAGAGAGGAAATGGAAAAAATGGAGGATAGGAAAAGATGAAGAAGTAGAATAGAACGACGAAGAAGACGAAGACGTAGCAGAAGACAAAGAGGAAGACGATGAATACGAATACGAATAGGAAAAATAATTGCAACAATAATAATAAAAATAATAACAATGATGATGATGATGATGATAATATTAATATCAATAATAATGAAAACGAAGTGCGTTCTAGCAAGAAGAGAAAAATAGGGGGAACAGAAGATGCCGTCATCCATGCACCCCCCCCCCCTCACCCCTCCCTCGAATCCCTCCCCCACAACACCGCTCCCTCGAACCCCTCCCAACAATCTCCCCTCCCACCTTTAGTCAACAAACAGAGATTCACGGACAACCGATATCCCCTCTCCCTTCGCTCCCGACCCCCGACATA
>NW_020871692.1:190568-203068 GCF_003789085.1 Penaeus vannamei | reverse complement strand
GTGGTGTTAGCCCTGGATACTCTCCCTTCTCCGTCTCTTATCATTTGTCTTTTTTTATCCCTCTTCCCCTTTCTCTTCCCTTCCTTCCCCTTCCTATCTTCCAACAGAAACTACCGCGTAAATAAAAGGAAAACTTCCCCTTGGGAGTAAACAATGCATTCCTCACTGGGAACCCGCCGACAATGCATATTCACAATCACAATACGAAGGAAAAATATAGAGAGGAAAGGAAGATGATGGAGATGGAGGGGGAGAGGGAGATGGTAGGGATGGGAGATGGAGATGGTCATGATGGAAATGGATAGAGATGAAGATGAAGATAGAGATGGGGAGGAAGGAAGAGGAGTAGGAGGAGGAGAGGAAGAAGGAGTAGGAGGAGGAGAAGGAGTAGGAGGAAGACGAAGACGAAGAAAGACGAACGATGAGAGAGGAATAATATATAAGACGAAGAAAACGAAGACAAACAACAACAATAACAAGGCAGAAAGAAGAAAAAGAAGAGAAAAGAAAAAAAAAAATGACACCACGAGAACGAAAGAAGCAGAAAAAAAAAAACAATCAAAGAAAAGAATAGAAAAAGACCCAAGTGAAAAAGAGAGAGAGGAGACGAGAGATGAGAGAGAAGGAGAGACGAGAGAGAGAGAGAGAGAGAGAGAAAGAGAGAGAGAGAGAGAGAGAGAGAGAAGAGAGAGAAGAGAGAGGAAAGGAAAATCACACAAAGACGAAAACTTTCTTTCTCAGGAACGCATTCTCCGAAGAACAACATCTCCATCTCCACCCTTGTCTCGAAGGATATATTGAACGGACAAACATCGCTAGTCTTGTACAGGCCAGGGGGGGGGGGGGGGGGGTGGGGGGGGGGGTAGAGGGTGGAGGGGGAAATGGGGGGACGAGGGGTTTAGGGGGGAGGGAGGAGGAGTGGAGTGTAAATATGGGGGACGAGGGGTTTAGGGAGGGGGGGGGGATGAGGGGTAAAATGGGGAAGAGGGAGGGGGTGGAAAGGTAGGGGAAAATGGGGGGAAGAGGGGTGATGTGAGGAGGGGGGGTGGAGAAGCATGGAAGAAAAGGGCGTGGGGTGGTGTGGGGAATGGAGGAAGAGGGAGGGGGAGAGGGGGGAAGTGGGGTTGGGAAGGGAAAGGGGAGGGGGATGCTAGGGGGAAGGGTGTGGGTAGGGGGAAAGAGAGGAAGTGGTGTGAGGAAGGGGGGAAATGGGTGGGGAAGGGGGGCCGCTGGGTGGGGTATAGGGGTAGTGGGATGGGGAAGGGAGGGGAAATAGGGTGAGGAGAGTAGTGGAAATTGGGGTTGGGAGAGAACGGGGGAAGTAGATGGGAAGAAAAGGGAGAAGGGAAGTGAAGTGTAGAAGAGTAAGGAGGATATGATTAGAGAGAAAGGGGGGAAGAAGGAGAACAAAGAGAAGACGAAATAAGGAAAAGAAACACTTAATATAGAAATAGAAAGAAAGAAAAAAGGGCAAACAAAACCCAAAAGACCAAAAAAAAAAAAAAATGAGAAAGAGGAGAAAAGCGAAAGAAAACAACACAAAGGACAGGCAACGAAAAGGGAAGCTTCCACAAATAAACAAATAAAACACACGATTTCGCACTGCACTGACCGCAATGTTTTGATGCAGCGGTTTCATTCACGCGCCGTCACAACCCCCCGCCCGCGCTGCCATCACGAGAGATTATGAAATGAGAACGAAAAAAATAAGAAAAAGTAAGGAAAAAAACGAAAATGTAAGAAAAAATTGTAAAACAATAAAGGCAAATTCAAAATTAAAGAAAAACGAAAAATGTAAGAAAAAAGTAAAACAATAAAGGCAAATCAAAAAATTAAAGAAAAAATGAAAAGGTAGGAAAAAAAGTAAAGACACATCAAATAAAAGAAAAAAACATAGAAAAGCTAAAGGGGAAAAAACGAAAATGAAGAAATGAAACGAAAAGTAGAGAAGAAATAACATATTAGAAAAAGAAAAAAGAAAACACAAGACTTTAAAAAAATAATAATAAATAAAGGAATCATATAAAAAAAAAAAAAAACAAAAAAAAAAAAAATTCAAAATAAAAAAACAGAGATTAGCGCACGAGCGACGCCCTCACCCCCTCACCCTCACCCTCCTCCCCCAACCGCCCTAACCCTCACCCCCCAACCCCTCGGAGCGAACGCCCTTCAGCAGACCTGAGCAGCGCGCGCCAAAGAACCTTTCGATTTGTTCCCGTCACGTCACGCCTAAGCCGGGGATTCTGCATCACACGCTGAATAATGGACGCTTCGGGACGTCGACGCATAGTAAAGAAGGAAGGAAGGAAGGAAGGCAGAAAAGATGGAAGGAGAGATATAGAGGGGCAAAGGGAGGAACGAAGGACACGGAGGGACACAGGAAGGAAGGAAGGAAGGAGGCTGAAAAGATGGAAGGAGAGATATAGAGGGCAAAGGAGAACGAAGACACGGAGGACACAGGAAGAAGGAAGAAGGAAGGCAAAAAGTGGAAGGAGAGATATAGAGGGGCAAAGGGAGGAACGAAGGACACTGAGGGACACAGGAAGGAAGGAAGAAAGAAGGATAAAAGAAAGGAAAGAAGTATTGGAGAAAAGGAAGACATGAAGATGGAAGGAAAGAAGAAAGAAGATGGGAGGGGAAAAGGAGGGAGATAAGGGGAGGAACGAAGGAAGAATGAAGTAGAGGCAAATCAAGATAGGGAGGGGAGGAGACAGGATAAAGGGAGAAGCAAGAAGAGTAGAAGAGAAGAGACCAACAGACAAGCCAAACCAAGCCATCCCCAAACGAGTCCAACCATTGCCTCGGCGCTCCTAGTTCAGCCTCGACGTGGGCGTGCACCCGAGCGCCTCGCCGCCCCCTGATCATAGGTAGGCAAGCCGGGGCGGGGCGGGTCGCGTCCTCAGTCACGGAGACAAGCCGCGTCTCTATCAGGGGCTGAGTGTCCTGCAGTGTTGGCGCGCGCCCAAGGAGGTTCGGGCAGAAGGCGGCGATAAATTAGAGGCAGCGGAGACGGCACTCCAGCCCGCACTCACGACGACGCTGCCTTCACTCGCCGCGACGCTTCCTCTGTCGCCGGCCCGCCCTCGGAGCCTGCAGCCTCTTCGAACGAAAGCGCTCCGGAAAGCCTCGCACTCAAAGCACCAGATGAAGATCTTAACATCCCGACAGACGTGCCGACACCTTCAACGAGGAAACGGGACGAAAATCTATCCGCTTTCCGATATTTTTTTTTTTCATCCACAGCCAAACCTTCGTTGTTAACCGAACCCCTCGAGTTTTTTCCCACTTTCGCTAAATAAATATACAATGAAAATAAGTAATACAAACACGCACATCCATACAAACACAGACAAATACAAACATACCCACACACGATAAAAAAAACTCGTTACCCCGAGTGCGTCGCTGCCATAATGTCGACAAAGTTACACCGAGAAGCCCCTCCTTCAGGTAACTGGCGCGATTTCAAGCACCATCACTCAAGGACAGGCGATGACGCAATCACCACCCTCCTAGAAGTCCCCCCCTTCCTCCCTCCCTCCCTCCCTCCCTATCAAGAGCATCAATATTTCACGGTTATATCATTAGGCTCGCATATGCCTTCAGTTTCCTACGGCTGAAAGTTTAGGAGACACAATGGAGATAAATACACGAAAAAGAGGTACTGGAGGAGACAATAAATACCAAAAGAGTATTAGCAGAGTCAACAGAGACGCATAAATAAATATAAAAATGTACACAAATATCCAGATAAATAAACCAGGACCAGGTGCGGATACATGCTTATCAGGCGACGCAGATAACAAGGCCATAAAGGGCGCGTTACATATATACGAGAAAATAAGGCGATATTTAAAAGCAAGAGAGAGAGAGAAAATATGAGAAGGTGGAAGAAACAAGAAGGGGGGGGGAAAAGAAGAAAGAACAAATGCGACCAACAGAGAATATTAAGATAAGAAACAAAGAAGAGGAAGAGAGAGAGAGAGAGAGAGATAGAGGAGATAGAGAGGAGACGAAGAGAAGAGAGAGAGAGATGAGAGAGAGAACGAGAAAGAGAAGACGAGAGGACGAGAGAGAGAAGATACAAAGCGAGAAGAGAGATGAAAGAAAGAGAAAGAAAACAGACAGACAGACAGAGAAGAGAGAGAGAGAGAGAGACAGAGAGAGAGAAAGAGACAAACAGACAGAGAGACAAAGAGAGAGAAAGAGACACACAGACAGAGAAGAGAGAGAGAAGAAAGAGACAAACAGAAAAGAGAGACAAAGAGAGAGAAAGAGACACACAGACAGAGAGAAAGGGGGAGGGCCATAAAACAGAGACGAAGGGGCGGTCCGGAGACACACTTCATGCATAAACATAGAGGACACATGACAAATGACGTCACTCAACAAGAAATCGTGACAGATGCCCCCCCCCCCCTCATGCGGTTACAGACACAGCTCTCTCCTCTATTGATGATAAATGAGAATAAATAAGACTATGATTCTCTTTTTCTCCTGCTCCTCTCTGAATGTCTTCTTCCTTTTCTCACTTTTTCCTCATTTTCCTNATAAAGAACGAAGACCGAAGAGACATGGAGTGAGAAACAAAGAAAGCAGAGACCGAGATTTGGAGGAAGAAAGAGAAAGACAGCAATAACAAAGAAACACAGGGAATCTGGCAACCCCCCCATACCCCCCCACACACACTCACACAACACACAGCACACACACACACACACGACACACACAAACAACACACCACACTTACACCACACAGACACCACCACACGACACCGCACCACACACAACCACACACACCCATTGCACCCAAACAAACAACCTCAAACAAACACAAAACACACACAACGGGAACAAACACACACGCACAATTAAGACACAGAGGGACACAGCTTCAAAGAACACAACATACCGCGTTCCCAGCATACAAAATACTCCACCACGAACAAGAAAAAACTACCCAGAGAGAGAGAAAGGAAGAGAGAGGAGAGAGAGGAGAGAGAGACAGATGAGAGAGGAAGGAGAGAGAAGAGATGAGAGAGAAGGAGAGAGAGAGAGAGAGAGAGCGAGAATGAGAGAAGAGATGAGAGGAGAGAGAGCGAGAGAGAGAGAGAGAGAGAGAGCAGAGAGAGAGAGAGAGAGAGAGGAGAGAGAGAGAGAGAGAGAGAGAAGAGAGAGAGGAAGAGAAAGAGCAGGGAGAGGAGAAGAGGGAGAGGGGGGAAGACGAGACGTGAAAGGTGAGGGAGATAGTGAAAAGGGAGGAAGAGAGGAGAGGAGAGAGAGAGAAGAGAGAGGCGAGGGAAATGAGGAGAAGGAGAGAGAGAGAGAGAGAGAAGAGAGAGAGAGGAGAGAGGAGAGAGAGGAGAGAGAGAGAGGAGAGAGAGAGAGAGAGAGAGAGAGAGAGAGAGAGAGAGAGAGAGAGAGAGAGAGAGAGAGAGAGAGGAGAGAGAGAGAGAGATTAGAGAGAGAGTGAGAGAGAGAGAGAGATTAGAGGAAGAGAGAGAGAGACGAGAGAGAGAGAGAGAGACGAGATGAGAGAGCGAGAGAGAGAGAAAGGAGAGAGAGTGAGAGAGAGAGAGAGAGAGGGAGAGAGAGAGAGGCAGAAAGAGATGGACATAGAGAGTGTAAAAAGAGAGACAAGGATCATAAGAAATGAAGGAAAAGAAAAAACAAAATCAGGAGAGAAATAGATAAATAGAGAAGAAAAAAGGTATAAAAGAAGAGAGAGAGAAAAAAATCTATAACATACTCCACCAAGAAGAAAACCTAACCATTGTTTTCCTTTAAAGAATGAAGAACGGAAGAACGAAGAAAGAAGAAGAAGAAGAAGAAGAAAAAGACGAAGAAGAAGAAGAGGAAGAAAACGAAGAAGAAAACGAAGAAAGAAAAGAAAACAAGAAGAGAGAAGAGAAGAAAGAAGAAGAGAAGAGAAGAAGAAAACGAAGAAGAGAGAAAAAAAAGAAGAGGAAGAAAACGAAGAAGAAGAAGAAGACGAAGAAAACGAATAATAAGAAGAAAACGAAAAAGAAAAATCCATATCTCATATGAAAATTCATCAGTTGCAAAGACGAAAAAAGACACTTAATCGTTGCATGCATAATGGAGGGAGGATCTCCCAGCCATCAAGAAGGCATCAAGACTAAAGCAAAGTAAATCTGACGTTAGTTCTTCGTCTTGGTGATTTTATGTCTTAAAAAAATATAGATAAATAGAAAAGTAAAATTAAAAAGGAGAGGGAAGAAGGAGGAGGAGGAGGAGGAGGAGAGGAGGAGAAGGAACGAAAAGGCAAAGACTAAAGCAAAGAAACTGACGTTAGTTCTTCGTCTTTGGTGATTTATGTCTTAAAAAATAGTATAAATAGAAAAGTAACAAATAAAAAGAGGAAGAAGGAGAGGAGGAAGAGGAGGGAGGAGGAGGAGAAGGAGAAGGGGAGGAGGGAGGGACGAAGGAGAAGTGAGAAGAAGAAGAAAATCTGCCGTTAGTTCTTCGTCTTGGTGATTTTATGTCTTAAAAAATAAATAAATAAAATAAGAAAGATAAAAAAGAAGGGGGAGGAGGAAGAGAAGGAGGAGGAGGAGGAGGAGGGAGAGGAGGAGGAGAGGAGGAGGAGGAGGAGACGAAGGAGAAGGAGAAAGAAGAAATCTGCGTTAGTTCTTCGTCTTGGTTGATTTTATGTCTAAAAAAATAAATGAAAAATGAAGAATAAAAAAAGAGGAAGAAGGAGGAGGAGAGAGGAGGAGGAGGAGGAGGAGGGAGGAGGAGGAGGAGGGAGGAGGAGGAGTAGGAGGAAGGAGGAGAGAGCGAGGAGGAGGAGGGAGAAGAAGAAGAGGAGGAGGGAGGAGGAGACGAAGAGAAGGAGAAGAAGAAGAAAATCTTGACGTTAGTTCTTCGTCTTTGGTGTTTGTCTAAAAAAATAAATAAATGAAAATAAAAATAAAAAAGAGGAAGGAGGAGGAGGGGAGGAGGGAGGAGGGAGGAGAGGAGGAGGAGGAGGAGGAGGAGAGAGGGGAGAGGGGAGGGTAAGGAAGGAGAAGAAGGAGGATAAGAAGAAGAAGAAGGAGAGAGAAGAAGTAAGGAGAAGAAGAAGAAGAAGAAGAAGAAAAAGAAGAAGAAGAAGAAGAAGAAGGAAGAGGAGGAGCGGGAGAAGAGAAAGAAGGAGAATAAGGAGAAGGGAGGAAGAAGAAGGAGGAGGAGGAGGAGGAGGAGGGAAGAAGAAGAAGGAGAAGGAGAAGAAGAAGAGAAGAAGAAGAAGAAGTAGAAGGAGAAGTAGATGAAGAAGAAGGGAGAAGAAGAAGGAGAAGAAGAAGAAGATGAAGAAGAAGAAGAAAAGAAAAAAAATGATAGTGATGTAAGTATTGGATATGATGATCGCTATAACGTTAGTGATGGTGGTGGTGATAATGATAGGAACAATGATAATGATATAGACAATAATGATGATTATCATGATGATAACAGTCATGATGATGGTGATGATATTATTGCAAAGGATAATGGGATAAAATCATGATAATAATGATAATGAAAATTATAATGGTAATAATGATAATGACAATGATGATGACAAAGGATAATGATGTTAATAATGATAATGACAATTGATGGTAATGATAATGGAAATAATAATAATAATAACAAAAAAATAATAATAAAAATAATAAAGATAATGATGATAATGATAATAATAATAATAATAATGATCAAAGAAATAATATAACAACAACTACAACAGTGATGCTAACAATATCAATAATAACAATAGAATAATGATAATGATTATATTAACAAAAACAAAAATAGCAATTACAATAATAATGATAATGGTAACGATAACAGTGAAATTGATAAATGATAAAAACAACAATAATGATAATGACGATAAAAAGAGTGATGCTAATAACAAATAACAATAACAAAAATACTAAATAACAATAACAAAAATAACTAATAACAATAACAAAAATAATAACATTAATAACAATGATGATGATGATAACAATAATTATAATAATGATATTAAGGATAATAACAATATTTATAGTATCAATAAAAGCAGAAAGAGACAAAATCATTAATAGAAACCACAGAAGAGATACAACAGAAAATAATCATCATTCCTGTATCTTTGCGAAATTATAATTATAGAGAACATAATTAGACACGAAAAGTACATTAAGAACAAAAACCCGCAAAGTTATAAGGTAGAAAACCGTTGACGGCCGGAAAACAAAACTCGTTAGATTCTCATTACGAAATTTCACGCCACCAAAACACTGGATAATTTCCTTAAATGATGATTTAGAAAATAAAAATGCTTTCATCAAACAATTTCCTTCTCTTTTTTTTCGTCTGAATATCGTATTTCTTATCGATTCTGATTCTCATAAAGAATTCGAATTTCCTTAAAAACAAAAAGAAAGTTGTCCAGAATGGAATCAGATTCAAATTCAACTAAGATTTCAGGCCTTTAAATCATTCAATTCGATTTATACTTCGTTCCATCTTGTTAGCTCATTTACATTATTTCTTCTTTCTCTTCGGATAAAAAAAGAAGGAGAAAGGAAGAAGAGGGAGAAAGAAAGAAGAGAGAGAGAGAGAGGAAGGGAAAAGGATCGGAGATGGATAAGAGGAAGAACCTCCAAACCACGAAACAGAAGAAACCAAAATGGAAAACCGTATCTTAAATAACATCAAGACGTTTTAAGGTATCTTCAAAAGGAGGGAAAAATGCAGAAGAAAATCGAAAAAGGGAAAAAGATGCACACACAAAAATGAAATAAAGCAATCAAAAGAAAAGCGGGAATTGAATGCGCTGGAGGAAAACGTTTGAAAAAATGGAAAGACGAGACACGAAACCAGCGCACATCTCTGAAAATCTCGAATCTCTCTCTCTTCTCTTCCTCTCTCTCTCTCTCTCTCTCTCTCTCTCTCTCTCTCTCTCTCTCTCTCTCATCTCTCTCTCTCCTCTCTCTCTCTCTCTCTCTCCTCTCTCTCCCTCTCTCCTCTCTCCTCTCCTCTCCCTCCCTCTCCCTCCCTCTCTCTCTCTCTCTCTCTCCGGTTAAGATGGCGCGGTGATTTCTATGTAAATGTTCGCATCTGCAGAACCATTTCTTAAGAATCACTTGTACGTTTGCGTCTATGCTTGATATGGAAACAAAAGAATCGGGGTCATGAATATGTGCACACAAACCCAAGCACACAACACACACACACACTCACGACTCACACTACACACACACACACACACACACACACTCACACTACACACACACACACCACACACACACACACACACACACACACACACACACACACACACACACACACACACACACACACACACACACACACACATACACACACACACACACACATTACACGGACAAACACCACTCACCCACATATATCATACACAAACACATTGACACAAGAACAAATAAACAAACATACATGTGTAACGGCATGTGGAGATGATATATATATGTGCGAGTTTAATGTCCTGTCAGTCGCAGAAAGAAATATTATATATGTCTGTAATTGTTCTTTGTTTGACGACACTCTAGAGATGCCATAACTCTCTCTCACGCTGCCTCTTCGCCCTATCTTCTATCTATATCTATATGTATAACATATTTATATATATATATATATATATACTATATATATATATATATATATATATATATATATATATATATATATATTATATTATATTATATATATATATATGTATGTATGTATATATATATATATCATATATATATATATAATATATATATATATATATATATATTATATATATATATATATATTATATATATATATGTATATGTATGTGTATATGTATATATATATATTATATACTATATATATATATATATATATATATATATATATATATATATATATATATATGTATGTATATACACACACACACACACACACACACACACACACACACACACACACACACACACCACACCACACACACATATATATATATATATATATATATATATATATATATATATATATATATATATATATATATATATATATGAATGCATACGTTATATATACATGTGTGTACACCTATATGTTGTCATAAAGATTCATCATTTAAAGTACACTGTACACTTTTCACACATTTTTTCATGTGTACTTTGTCTTTATAAAAGCCATATAGAGTTAAACAAGCACACATCCACATCCACAACAACACATCCGCTTGTATATATGTTTATGCAAAAGTAACACATGTATATAGTATGTACGTCCATGTTCATTTGCATCTGCGACTGGCGATTTTAAACTCTAATTTTAAATGCTGAGGCTGAAAATTTCGTATTTCCCATGGACGAGTATGGTTTAAAAGAAGATAATAAAGAGAGAGAGAAATGGAGAGATATAAATAGATAGGTAGGGGTAGGAGAGAGAGAGAGAGGAGAGAGAGAGAGAGAGAGAGAGAAGAGAGAGAGAGAGAGAGACAGAGAGCAGGAGAGAGAGAGAGGAGAGAGAGTGAGAGAGAGAGAGGGGAGGAGTGAAAGATAAAAGAGAGAGAGAGATCTTTGAATTGGACAATCGAGCGAAGCAGCAGAGGAGAAGACGAGAGACACAGGCAGAATCAGAAGGGGAAAGTGAAAATGAAAGAGAGAGAGAGAGCGTAAGAGAAAAAGAAAAATCAGGACAGAGATAGAGTGGGAGAGAGAGAGGTAGGAGAAATAGAAATAAAAAATCAGAATAAAACAGCAGAGTCTCATTGACAAAGAACGTAAGTACATCCTAAAGTTTCTTATTGTGGTTGATCGTAATTTACCTTCCGGGGAAACGGCCTGTTCAATGCTCATTAATTCACAGGGCCTGGTGGGTTTACTTATTTCTTGTAGATAACGGAAGTTTTTTGAAGAGAGTCGGGGGTGGGAAGAGAAATGCAAGAGAAGAGGGGGAAGGGATGAAGGGAGAGTGGGGGTGGGCGGGTGTGTGGGTGACGATTATTGTGGGGTGCGTAGGTGGAATGGGAATGGGGGAGGGTGGTGAGTGTAATAATTAGGGTGGGGGGTGCGAGTGGGAAGATGAGTAACGGAAAGAGAGGAGTTGTATAGGTGGGAGGTTAGAGGCCGGGGGTGAGGGAAGAGGCGAGGTTGAAGTGTGGAGGGGTTGAGGGGGTGGAATGGGGACTGGGGGAAGAGAGAGAGAAGGAGAGCGTGGAGGAGGGAGGAGGAATTAGGGAGGTAAGGCCGGGAGTGAGGAGAAGGGAGGGGGAGGAGAATAGGGGTAAGGGGATGAGCGGTGAAGGGGGAGGGCGGGAAGGAGAGGAATTAAGAAGGAGGATGGAGGGAGGGGGGAAGGGGAAATGGGGGAAGAGGGTGATGTGAGGAGAAAAAGGAATCCTGAGATGGAGGGAGGAATGGAATTGAGGAAGAAGCGAAGATAGCGGGACACGCAGACATTAGAGAAGCGAGGAGGCCCTGAATACGGGAGTAGGAGGAGGTGGGAGAGTTGGCGAGTATTTAAGGAGGGGAAGAGAGGAGAGAGGCAAGAAAGATGGGGGAGGGGAGAGGGAGATGAAATAAAAGGTGGAGGGAATGGAAAGAGGATAAGAAAAGGAGAGAGAGAAGACCAAAAATTAGAAAGGTGAATAGACAAAAAAAAAGGAAAAAAGAGGGGAAAAGAAAAATTAAAGAAGAGGAAAAAGGGGAGGAAGGGAAGGACAAGAAGAAGGAAAAGAGATTGGAGGGGGAGAGGAATGATAAGAGACGGAGGGGGGGGGGGGAGAAAGGGAAAAGCAGCTGACAACAATCCATGCACAATCCCGCGCAGGTTTAGATCATACCGCTAACTCGCCCTTATGGCCCCCTGCTTCAAGAAGGGAGAAATCCCTTGCACGACCGGCGCTGTATTTAACTGTATTTACTACCAATTCCTTTTTCGTTTTAGGGGTCATGTAACGATTCAGTTTGTGCGGTGTTCACTCGTTTCCCGTGTGTGTGTGTGGGTGTGTGTGTGTGCGGAGAGAGAGAGAGAGAAGAGTGTGTTTGTGTATTGTGTGTGTACAGAGTGTGTGTGTGTGTGTGTGTAAGTGTGTGAGTATGTGTGNCCTCTCCTTCTCTCTCTCGCTTCTCTCTCTCGCCTCTACTTCCTCACCTCTCTCTCTCTCTCTCTCTTATACACAACACACACACCACACACACACATACCAAACACACGACATATTATATTCTTAGAGGAGCAAGCAGGAGGCTCGCACGACCATATGTTTGTAATCCCCAATTCGCACCTAGACTTCTTAGGAACGCATACAAAATTGCGATGACCAGAAGCTAACGCACAAGATAAAACACTCAGTGGTGGTTTAGGTTGTTCGACCTCCTGAATCTGCAGGGAGTGGCCCAGCTCGCGTAAGGCGCTGCCACTCTGGGGCGCCTTGAGTCGTTCCATCCGATTATTCTTCAGGTTCCCGAAGGTGACTATCTAGGAGCGAGGGTAACGCCAAAGATTCC
>NW_020871692.1:180568-185568 GCF_003789085.1 Penaeus vannamei | reverse complement strand
CTCTCCCTCCCTCTCCCTCTCTCCCCTTCCCCTTCCTCCTCCCCCTCCTCCTCTTCCGACACCTCTTACGATCTGCTCGAATCATCATCTATCTTCTATCTATCAAAAAAAAGAAAAAAGAACAGAGAAGGGAAGAAAATACAATGAGAAAAAATAAAGGAAAATAGAACGAAAGGAGAGGACACCGCTTACATCACTTCTCTGTCTTCCTCCTTCCCTCTCTTCCTCCCTCTACCTTCTCACCCCTTTCCTTCCTCCTTTCTTTCCATTACCTTTCTCCCCTGCATTCCCATGATCCTTTTCTCTCCTCTCTTTTAGTCCGTCTCTCTCTCCTTTCTATTCTCCTCCTCTCCCTCTTTCCATTCACCTATACGTCCTCCCTCTTTTCTAATCTCTTTCTCTCCCTCTTTTCACCCATTTATACCCCTTCCCTCTCCAATTCTCCTCTCCCTCTTTCCATTTATCTACACATCCTCCCTCTTTTCTATTCTTCTCTCACCCATTTATCCTTCCTTCTCTTCCGCCCTCCTTCTCTACCTTCCGTGTTTTGCCTCTTCCTTACTCTCCGACCTGATCCTCCTTTCCTTTACTCCTTCTCCCTCCCCTCCCTCTCCCCCCTTCCTCCCTCCCTCGCCTCGAAACCACACATTTTACCCCTCACCCTCTACCCCCCCCCCCACACACCACATACCCCTCCCCTTCACCCAAGATCTCTTTGCCCCCTCCCTCCCGCATACAACCCTCCCCCCGCTAAGGAGTCTGGAAAGATGATAAGCGAGAAGGCTTGGGTTACTGGGGGAGGGGGAAGGGGTGGGTATTCGCGAGACTTGATACACATGTACAGTTTTGTACACATATACGTACATAGGGCATGCGAAAGAGCGCATTCCATATATATACCCACCACGCAATCCGCACAACTCCCCCCCCCTCACCAACACACATAAACAAAAGATCACACAACACCCAATTCCCCCCTCCCCCCTCGCCCCCACCCCCCAAAAATCCCCACATTCACACATCTCCCTCTCCACACAAACTCTCCCCCCTCGCCCCCCCTCCTCCTCCTCCTCCCCCCAACATACCCTTCCCCAGCCCACAACAACCCACGTGGCTGAGCTCGCCCCCACACCCACCCTCTACTCCTTCTCCTCCTTCCCCCAACACACCCCCCCCCCCCTACACATACCACGCCCACACAAAACCCACGTGGCTGAGTTTACGGCGTAGCCACGGCTCACGGTTCACAGAGGACGCCCCTCTCCACGCCATGTCATCGTGCTACGTGACCCTCCACGGGAAAAAAGAGAGGAAAGGGAGGGTGGGAGGGAGGGAGGGGAGGGAAGGTCGAAGAGAGAGATAGAAAGGATGGGAGGGAGGGAGGGGCGAAGAGAGGAGGAGAGGGAGGGAGGGAAGGAGGGAGGGGAGAGAGGGTCGAAGAGAGAGAGATAGGAATGAAGAGAGGGGAGGAGGGGCGAAGAGAGGAGGAGAGGAAGGGAGGGACGAAGAGAGAGGATAGGAAGGGAGGAGGGAGGGGCGAAGAGAGGAGGAGAGGAAGGGAGAGGGGGCGAAGGAAGAGTGGAAGGAAGGAAGGGAGGGGCGATGAGAGGAGGAGAGGAGGGAGGAAGGGGGGGCGATGGGAAAAAGGAAGGGAGAGGAAGAGGAAGGAAGGAGGGGAACAGCGAGTGGATGGGAGAGAGAAAAAGGGAGGAGGAGAGAAGAGGAGAAGGAGAGAGAGAGAGAGAAAGGTAGATAGAGAGAGACAAAGGGAGAGAGGAAGAGTGCAATGAAGAAAGGAGGGAGGAGGGAAGGATGGATAGATGTGGGAAGGTAGGTTGGATGAGGTAGGATTTGGGAAGGAAGGAGGAGTGAGGGAGGAAGACATAAACGAAAGAGGGAGGGAAGGAGGGAAAGAAAGACCCAGAGGGAGGCGGGTAGTTAAGAAGGATGGCAGGTTTGGAGCCAGGCAAGGGGGGGGGGATAGCGAAAAAAAATAGTGAAGAGGAAAAAATAAACTGAAGGTGGGGGAACAGTCCCCCAGTTATACATCGTGTGTATAATGAGACTTAACGAAAGTGGTATGCTTCTTTCATTAGTATTTGTTAACTGTGAGGTAAAGGACACGAAAACTTGTGTATGTGCGTCCGTGTGTGTGTGTGTGTGTGTGTGTGTGTGTGTGTGTGTGTGTGTGTGTGTGTGTGTGTGTGTGTGTGTGTGTGTGTGTGTGTGTGTGTGTGTGTGTGTGTGTGTGTGTGTGTGCGTGTGCGTGTGCGTGTGCGTGTGCGTGTGCGTGCGTGTGCGAGCACGTATATATGACGCCCCACACACACACAACCCAACCCTCTCTGGAAGCTCTTCTCTCTTTAACTCTCACGCATCGATCTCCCTCCCGTTCCTCCTCCTCCTCCTCTTTCTCCACCACACTTTCCTCCTCCTCCTCTTTCTCCACCACCCTTTCCTCCTACTCTCCTTTTCGCCTTCCTTCTTCCCACTCTTCTTTGCTCCATCCCTCCTCCTACTTTTCTTTCCTCCTTCTCCTTCTTCTCCTGCTCCTCCTCGTCGTCTTCGTCTCTTTCTCTTTCACTTCCCTCTCCTCCTACTCCACCTCTCACTCCACTTCATCCACCTCCACCTCCACCTCCCCCCTCCACTCTTCTCCACATCCTCCTCCCTCCACCTCGCCTCCCGCCCCATGCTCACGCCCAGACCGCCCCCTCCGTCTCCTGCTCTGTTCTCGTGACCGGCTGAGCGGGAGGGCGTGAGGGGGCGGGGCGAGACGGGGAGGGGGCGGAGCGTGACGTTTGAGAGTCCCGCGGAATAAGCTTATTCAATGAACGCCTTCGGTCCTCTGTTCCTGTTGGCGTGGCTTTTCTTCTGTGGATTTATTTTTCTCTTCATTTATGTATTCATTAATTTATTTATATTTATTTATTCATTTCTTTACTTATTTATTTATTCATTTCTTTACTTATTTATTTATTCATTCATTCATTTATTTATTTACTTATTCATTTATCTATTTATTCATTTATTCATTCATTTTTAATGTTTTTTATTTATTATTATTATTATCATTATTATTATCTTTTTTTTTTGGTGAGTGTTCCTACAGATGCTTTTTTTCTCGCCGTTTTTAGTGTTGTTAACATAGAAATGATTAGAGTTGTGGTTATAGTATGATTACAACTGGATTTATTTCTTGTTTCGATTTTTTTTCACGTTTCTCTCTTTCTCTATCTACCTATCTATCTATCTATCTGGCTATTAACCTATCTATCTGTTAATCTGTGTACCTATCTATCTGTAAAAATGTATCTTCTTATTTATCTCTGACAAGTCTGACAAGTGAAAGAGAGAAAAGCCAAGGTGAGGGGGAGCAAGAGGGAGAGAATAAAAGAAAAAGAAAAGACATCAAAATACAGCGTGAAAGCGTAGAAATATAGAAATAAAATAGAAGCAGGAATAAACAAACAAACAAACCAGAAGCCGAGATCGAGAGCGCGCGAGCAGGAGAGCGAAAGAGAAAAAGAGAGAGAGAAAACACATCAAAATGGAGCGGGAAAATAGTGTAAAAATAGAGACATAAAAACAGAAGCAGGAATAAAACAAACCAGAGGCCGAGAGCGAGAGCGCGCGCGCGGGAGAGCGAAAGAGAGAAAAAGAGATCGGCGCGTCAACAGCATCACTCACCGTCTGCCATGACGGGGTCGAGGGCGCTCTAGCGGGGTCGCTCCTGCTGACTTCTCCGTAAGCTCCTCTTTTATTGATTACTTTAGTTAACTTCCTATGCCCGTCTTCTCTGTTTTCTTTGTGCCTCTTTTACTCGTTCCTCCAGTATCGAAGTCGCCCCGAACCCAATAGCAGCAAGCGTGACCCAAAGTACACCATTACCGTTACCGTAACAAAACGAGTTTTGCGTTTTCAATTTTCCCGCGCCCGCTCGCTCGCTCCCCCGAAGACGACATAAAAAACAGAAATAAATTAAGCCAGCGTCTCCAACCCGCGGCCAAAAATCGACGAAATCCTCCCAAAAAACGACCTTTCCCGGACTTTTGAAGGCGTGCCTTACATTTTTGGAAAGCGTTTGTAATGGCGGAGCGAGCAGAAGAAGAGCGGGGAGCGGCCGTGCCCGAGAAGGCGAGAAACGGCACCTAGCAACCCCCATGCCGCTCCTGTCACACCTGACTGCCTTCTGCGTTGTCAGATTTAACCTTGAAAACTCCCCCACGTCACATGTTGCTGCTAGTGAGAGCCGCATGCGGTCACAGAGAGAGCGGTGTATACACGGGCGGACGGACGTACAGACCTGCATACATGCATACATTTGTAAACATATGTAAATATACAGGAGGGTGCATTACGTATACACACAAATATACATACATGAACATGCACTTATACAAAAACCGCAAGATAATTAGCCTCAATATATCTAATGATCTTGCATACACCTACACGCACACAGATGGACGGACGCACACACCTACAAGCCATGGAGGTGCACATGAGAACATACAAGCCCACAGACGCGAAGGCAGACACACCTACACGCATGCGGAAAAAAACATCATGTGCGCGCGCAGAAAAGCAAGCACATGGAGAGGGAGGAAGGGAGGGAGGGGGATTTTTTTCCGTCAAGCGAGAGTCCAATTTTTGTGAATGATTGCGAGGGAAAGAGAATGAGGGAAGGAGAATTAGGGGTGAGAGAGGGAGAGAGCGAGAATGAGGAGAGAGAGAGAGAAGAGAGAGAGAGAAGAGAAGAGAAGAGAAGAGAAGAGAAGAGAAGAGAAAAGAAGAAAGGAGAGAGCGAGCGCAGAGGGTCACATAACACCAGATACCTCAAGTGATAGAAGGTAAGAGTTTCCTTTCCAAAAAGCTGACCGGAAATCCTGTCAATACCCAAATTAGGGCGTAGACTATTATAAAAATAATAATAATAATCACAACCCTCTTAACAAATGAATTATTATTCAAATCGTCCTGAAAAGTGGGTGAAAACA
>NW_020871692.1:163068-173068 GCF_003789085.1 Penaeus vannamei | reverse complement strand
AAATACGACACACTCAACCAACCTATAAGACACATTCAAAGACACATATAAGACACACTCAACACCTATACACACACTCATAAAGACACATTCAAGACAATATAAGAACAATAAACTATAAGACACACTTCAAACACCTATAACATTCAAGACACATATAAGACAAGACACATTCAAGACATATATGGCACATACAAGACACACTCAAAACACATTCAAGACATATATGACACATACAAGACACATCCAAGACACGCGCGGGGGCATGACCCGAACGGCTCTCCTGCGCAGCGTCTGGTATCCAAGAATGCTGTCTGGCCAACTGCGGCTGATGTGACTATGTGACACTTTGTTATGTCAGGTCTGTGTGTGTGTGTGTGTGTGTGTGTGTTGTGTGTGTGTGTGTGTGTGTGTGTGTGTGTGTGTGTGTGTGTGTGTGTGTGTGTGTGTGTGTGTGTGTGTGTGTGTGTGTGTGTGTGTGTGTGTGTGTGTGTTGTGTGGTGTGTTGCGTGTGGTGTGCGTGTGGTGTGCGTGTGATGTGCGTGTGGTGTGTGCGTGTGCGTGTGGTGTGTGCGTGTGCGTGTGCGTGTGCGTGTGCGTGTGCGTGCGTGTGCGTGTGCACGTCCGTGTCCGTGTACATGTGCATCGCGTTTGTGTGCGTGCCCGAGCGTGTAAACCTGAATATGTATGTACCTGCGAGCTTATAAATCATAAAATATACGACAACCTTTGTTTTCTCCTGATTATATTTTTTTGCTGTTCTTGTTGCTAAGAGATGCCAAGACACCTTCACTATTTTCTCTGATTGTTTGTTTGCTTTGGGAATAATCTTTAGTTAAGGAACTGATTATACGAGATATTTGCAGGATGAGTGCGTCGCTGCTTGCGATTCTTGGGCCAAACGAAAAGTATCAGTAAAAGGGAGAACGTAAATATGTATGGAAATGCGTTAAAGGAAAAGGCCCGCACAGACTTCGTGCTTCTTCTTCTTCTTCGACCTACACCTCTTCTTTTCCTTCTTCTTTTTCTTTTTTTTCTTTTTTTTTCTTCTTCTTCTCTCTCTGCTTCTCCTCCTCCTCCTCCTTCTTCTTCCTCTTCTTTTTTTCTTCTTCTTCTTCTTCTTCTTCTTCTTCTTCTTCTTCTTCTTTCTTCTTCTCTTCTTCTCTCTCTCCTTCTCCTCCTCCTCCTCCTCCTCCTCCTCCTCCTCCTCCTCCTCCTTCCTCCTTCTCCTTCTCTCCTCCTTCTCCTTCTCCTTCTCCTTCTCCTCTCCTTCTCCTTCTCCTTTCTCCTTCTCCTCTCCTTCTCCCTTCTCCTTCTCCCTTCTCCTTCTCCTTCTTCCTATATTTCCCTATTTCACATCTTCCATTCATTTATCTTTCTCTACTTCTCTCCCTTCCCACCTCCCTTAAAGAACCAGAACACCAAAGGAACAGAAGAGAATGTACCAACAAAATGCATAGGCAAGATTATTTAAAAAACGGGTGTCAGATAAATATATAAGTAAAAAATGAATAAGCGAAATAAAAAAACACACCAAAATAGAAAAAAAACGTAATAATATAATAAAATATAAAAAAACAAAGTATCAGATAAATATACATGTAACAAAATAAATAAACGAAAAAATAACAAAAATACACACACAAAAACAACAGAAAGAAAGAAGAAAAAGAAAAAAAAAGAAAAAGAAAAAGAAGAAGAAGAAAAAAGAAAAATGAAAAAAGAAAAAAAACGAACTTGGCCAGCACCGGCTCGAGCGCCAATCACAGCTCGTCTTTAGCGTGTGATGACGATGCACCACATAGCAGCTTCGTTTAGCGATCATGTGTTTAATGTTTCTGGTGCTGCGTTGGTGATGAGTCGCAGATGGTTTGTGGTGATTGGTGATGGCGATGGAGAGGGTTGTTATTGTTGTTGTGATTGGTTTGGTGAAGATAAGGATGAGGTTATGATTATGGTTATTATCATTGTTGTTATTGTTATCGTTACTCCTACCGCTGCTGTTGGTAATACTGTTATCTTTGCTTCTGTTGTTATTAATATTGATATTATTATTATTACCCTTATCACTATCAATATTATCATTATCATTATCATTGTCATCATTATTATTATCATTGTCATCATTAGTATCATTATTAGTAGTATTATAATCATTATCATTACTATATCAATTGTTTTATCATCATCACTATTATTATCACTATCATTATTATTGTTATCATTATTGTTATTATTATTATTATTATTATTATTATTATTATTATTATTATTATTATTGTTATGATCATCATCATCACTGTGATAATATTACTATTATAATATCAATATTAAAATTACTTTAACCGTTTATTATTATTATGTTTATTATCATTATCATTTTTGTTATTATCATTACCATTATTATCATTATATCCTCATTATCATAATAACTATCAACATTATCATCAATATTATCATCATTGTCACAGTTATACAACACACACACACACACACACACACACACACACACACACACACACACACACACACACACACCACACACACACTCACACACACTCACTCACTCACTCATTCACTCACTCACACACACACACAAAAAAACACCCCCCCCCCCTTACACCCCCACCCACCCACACACACCCCTACCTACCTCACGTGACGCCTCCCCCCCTCACACCCCACCCACCCCCCACTCCTTCCCGGCCACGCCCGCCGCCCCAAGAGAACCCTAAGAGCTTGACGTAGGAAGCCGCGCCGTGTCCCTCAAGATAGAATCCTCTGAAGGATATCGGACTTAAAGCTTTACGAAAGTCCTTGGCCTCCTTCTTAGGCACTTGGCGGCGGATCACGTGAACGGCGGCTTGGGGTTCTCTTGCTGGCTGGCGGTCGGTTTGTCTGTCTGTCGGTTTGTCTGTCTGTTGGTTTGTCTGTCTGTTGGTTTGTCTGTCTGTCTGTCTGTCTGTCGATTTGTCTGTCTGTCCGTTTGTCAATCTGTCGGTTTGTCTCTGTGTCTTTCTGTCCGTGAGTATGTGGGTGTGTTTGTTTGTCTTTTTGAATGGCTATCTGTATGTTAGTCTGTCTGTCGGTTCGTCTGACTATGTTTCTCGGTCTGTCTGTCCGTCTTACTGTCTACCTGTCTGTCTGTCTAGTTGCTTGTCTACCTGTAAGTATGCCTACCTGTCTGTCTGTCTGTCTGTCTCTTACCCGTACAGTGGCCAAATAGTCTTAATAATCCCCAATGCTTATCCCCCTCCCTCCCTCACCAACTCTCCATCTCTTTCTCTCCTTCCCTATCTTTTATTTTTTCCTTATGCCTTCCCCTCCACATTTTCCTTCTCTCATTTTCTTCCCCCCTCCCCTCCACCCACTCTACTTGTCTCCTTCTCCTCATACTCTCCTCCTTCCCCCTCTCGTCCTCCTTTTTTCCTACTCTCCTACTCTCCCCTCTCCCGTCCTCCTCCTCTCCTTCTCCTTCTTCTCCCCCTCCGTCTCTCGCCTCCTCTCGTCTTGCTCATATTACAGGATAGGCAACTCCCCTGACCGCTGGCTTGCTTGCCTTCGTTTTACTGCTATGACAACACGCCCGCAGTTTCCTGGTCAGAATTGCGGAAGGTTCGCAAGCTCGTCCGAAAATAGAAGAGAAAATCGAAAGTAATAATAATAAAAAAGTAAATAATAATAATAATGACCAAAAATCTTTTGTAAACAATGATAACAAACAAACACATAATTCTTATATAAACAACAACCGACATCATGCCGATATACGTTGGCTATTTTTTTCAAGAAAGGTCAAAAGCGATTGATTACACGTGACGCAACAAACCACGCGATAAAGAAAGCGAAAACGAAACACATGAATAAATGAATAACAAACGAGATGATGTTATGTTCAAAGGTCACACGGGAGATGCCAGGCGAGAACAAACGCGCATCGCCATAAGACAGGAAACAACATGCACAACATAACAGTAGTGAGTTAAAGTACAGTACCAACAACAATAAAAAGTATCTGATACGTTAAAGGTTACAAAAAAATGCATAGACCCCTTGCCACATACACACAGGCGAATATAAATGATAACGATTCACAATCTATGATATAAACTTGATAAATCTAAAGGTAAAAAATAAAATAACCCCAACATATTGTCACGTTTCACAACTCAAACAACAGAAGCGAAATAAAAACAAGAGCGCATCGCCACCTGACAAACAAAAACAAACAAACAAATCGCACAACAATCTAATAAATAGATAAATAACTAATTACCCAAGTAAATAAATAAATAAACAGGTATATAAACCACGGAGTAAACATCAGCAGTACATCAGTACTGAAACAACCTAATTCATATCAAACAGAAGATAAGCACTTGATAAGCTCACAACAAATACCTAATCCAAATAAGCTATCATAAATACGTAACAATAATAAATAATCAACAACATACCGATGCCACAAAAGGTTAAACAAAAATCTATCTTAATTAACCTTAACACACCCTCTATACCCTTTGGACACGCTCTTTTACTCCAATTCTAACGCATCCTCTATACTCTTTGGGTTTACTCTTTACTCCAACTCTAACGATTCCTCTATACCCCTTGGACACACCCTTTTCCTACAACTCTAACACCCTATATACCCTTTGGACATACCCTCTTACTCCAACTCTAACACTTCCTCTATACTCTTTGGGCTTACTCTTTTACTCTATCTCAACTCTCAATCTCCACCAGCATCACCAACCAAATCTAATCAACCGCCCCTTCGCCCAAAGGCACCTGAACCACTGACCTTCATCACCATCCGTAACTTTCCGCGAGAACCATTCCTGACCAACTCACAAACAAAACAAATTGGTAAATAAACAAACAAATAAATAAAGGAAAAAACCGTAGCCTATGACATAAGTTCCACTTCGAAGGACGTTCAAAAAACACACCACCTCCCCCATCTGCCCTCTCTCCCACCTCTCCCTCTCTCCCACCTCTCCCTCTCCCTCTCTCCCACCCTGACACCCAGCGGCCGGTCCATTAGCATTCATAGCTGGCGCACACATTACACTTCGGGAGATTCCAGAGCCTCTCAAGGTGGTCAGTAAGGACAAGGGGGTAAGGAGGAGGGGGATGGGGAAGAGAGAGGAGGAAGGGGAGGGGGGGGGAGGGGGAAGGGGGAGGGGGGATGGGGAAGGGAGGAGGAGGGAAGGGGGAGGGGGGATGGGGAGGGAGGAGGAGGAGGACGAGGAAGGAAAAAGGGGGCAGACACCTTCACGCCGTAGCGGTATTTTTCATCAGCTTCACTCGTTCCAAGGGCGTTCGAAACTTGTCCTTTGGGTGCTCGAAAGGGGCCTCGGCTTGGACAAAGGGGATCTCTAAGTTCTCGTTCTTTATTTGTTTTCAAAAATGTTCTTGTGATCAATTTCCTTTCACGTGACAGCATTCCTGGCTCTACGCTTCGACAACTAGTGTCTAAAGGAATTGAAAAATTAATATTAATTATAACAATCCACTCATTTTTTAAATCCTGTTAGCTACTGTTATTATATTTGGTAATAATGAACTTGCAAACCAGTCAGACAGGTCCCCCCTCCCCCTGCCTTGCCCATACCCCCCCCCTCACTTCAGGAAAAAACTATTTCTTTGTGGGTTTTCGACGCGGGCAAGGATGACTGTCAAAAATATCCTGGGGCTTCCTCGGGGCCAAATCCGCGGTGTCCTTTTTGAGGTAAACAACACCTTTTTTCTCGAAATCCTAATATCCATATCCATGTGTTTGAAAGTTCAATATCAAGGTCTCTCTCTCTCTCTCTCTCTCTCTCTCTCTCTCTCTCTCTCTCTCTCTCTCTCTCTCTCTCTCCTCTCTCTCTCTCTCTCTCTGGCCATCTGTTCTCCCGTAGCGACAAGCTCTATCATGGGACAGCTAATAAGGTCAACTCCCCGCGCCCTACAAAGGTCATGCCCATTATCTTCCGTCGTCGTGTGACCCCTTCAATGAGGCCCTATTATTGTGACTCGGCGCGCGCAGCACTCATCCCCTCTCGCCCCCTCGCCCTCCAGGAAGCGCGGCGCTGGAGGACGAGCTCGTTGAAAAGCACGGCGGCCGATCGCGACTCCTGTACACCACGGGCGGCCTATCGCGCCATATTGGATTTCAACGCCAAGGTCAGACCGCAGGATAAATGGGCGGCGATTGTACACGTGTATTGCGTCGGAGCGGCGTCGCTCGTCCAGGGGCAGGGCGAACACCGCGAGTGCACACGGCGGAGTAAACTATGGTCATCGCGCATGGGTGCACGCAAGCACGCACACTCATACGCACACGCGCCGCGCGCACACACACACTACAAGCACACGCACACACACACACCACATTATCTCTCAGATTCTCCTTCCCTCAAACTCATCTTCCCATCTACCCTCCCTGCCTCCCTCCTCCCTTCCTCTTTCTCTCTTCTCCTCTCCTCCCCCTCCCCTCCCTACGCCCCTCCCACTCACTCCTCCGTGTTTACTCCGCGCCGCAGGATTTTCCCACAGCCTTCCTCGCTCAAATTCCTGCCAGTTTTTCACTCTTCGTCCGAATTATTCTCGCTCGAGCGTCCGTTCTTCGGGGCTGAAGGTGACTCGGCGGAACCCCGTTACAGGGCTGCTGACGGAGGGGCTCGACGCGCGCCTCCGCTCGCTCCTGGCGACGGGAGCTGCGGGCGTCTCGAGGGGCTTCCGTGAGGCTTCCGCGGGCGTGTGTGGGTGACTGGGCAATGGGCAAGGGTTGAGGGCGCCGGGCGAGCAAGCGAGGGAGGTTTTGTAACGGTAGACACGCCCCTGCGGCACCGCAAGCCTCCCCCCCCCTCGTCTCTCTCTCTCACGCCCACCACCCGACCGCCGCCGAGAACAGCCTTTCACCGCCCACTGCTGAGACGCACGAGGAATTCAAGGTGACCTTGAAACTTTCCAACACACTCGAGTTTCTTCCCTCGAGCTGATCGCCCCCTCCCCCTCCGCCTCCCCTCTCCCCCGCCCCCGATGCACATGGCTCGCGATCTTGGCTCCTCGGTGGCGGTCGCGCGCCTCCGCCCGCCGCCGCCGACGTCTTCCTTGTTGGGCGTTTGGCTCCAGCGCCGCCCCTTCCCTCGCCTGCTCCCTCCTTCTGTGTGGCGGACTTTCCTCTTCTTTTAGAACTGCTTTCTCTCTCTCCTCTCTCTCTCTCTCTCTCTCTCTCTCTCTCCCTCTCTCTCTCTCTCTCTCTCTCTCTCTCTCTCTCTCTCTCTCTCTCTCTCTTCCGTTCTTCTATTTATCAGTCCATCTTGCCACACGCCATGTTCTCTCTTCCACCTAAATCTATTGTCATTTTCTTCCGTTTTTTTCCCCTTCTCATTCACTCTCCCCGATTCTCCCTATATTCCAGCCATCCTTCCTCCTTCCCGTTCCTACTCCGCTTCCCTTCTTCCTTCCTTTAACACCTCCCTACCCTCTCCTTGCCTCCATATCTCCCTTCCTAATTTTGTACCTCCTTCCCTCCCTCCCTCTTGTTTTCTTCCCGTTCCATTCCATCCACTCCCCTCCTATCTCCACCCCTTCCTTCCCTTCCCTCTAATCTCCTCTCTCCTCCCTTCCCTTCCCTTCCCCTCCCACCACCTCCTTCTTCCCCTCCCCTTCCCCTCCTCTCTCCTCCCTTCCTTCCCCCCCCCCTCCTCACTCCATGGCCTTCCGCTCCACCTTCCTACCTACCTACCCCCCCCCCCGTCTTAATCATTATCATCTTGCGTACACCCTTGGGAATGCCCGAGTGCCCGAGTGCCCGGGTATGTGTGTGACGGGAAATGCAATTGTCTTCTTCTCCCTCGAGTGCCCGCGGGGGGGGGTGCCAGAGGAGGGACACTGGCCATCTCCATCGCCCTTCGTCGCGCCATCGCCCTCCCGTGCATAGCAAGCGGCGAAGAGAAATTTCCTGGTGGACCGGTACCGGTGTGTGTGCGTGCGTGCGTGTGTGCGTGGTGTGTGCGCGTGTGTGTGTGTGTGTGTGTGTGTGTGTGTGTGTGTGTGTGTGTGTGTGTGTTGTGTGTGTGTGTGTGTGTGTGTGTGTGTGTGTGTGTGAGGAGAGAGAGAGAGAGAGAGAGAGAGAGAGAGAGAGAGAGAAGAGAGAGAGAGAGGAGAGAGGAGAGAGGCACCATTTGTGTCTATAAGGTGTTTTGTGTGTCGATGGCAGGAGGAACCTGCGTGTGTTTATGTGTGGTCAGGGGAGTGTATAAGTTTATATGTGAAACCGAAACCACGCATTCACACAACTCCCTCCTCTACATCGCCTTAAAACGGATCACACACATTGGGAGTGTAATAATTTAAAACTAATGTAAACAATCGATCAAAGAGAATAAAACAAATCAATAATAACAAAACAAACAAAACAAAATGAAATAAACACAAATCAATATAACAAAACAAGAAATAAAACAAATCAATAATAACAAAACAAATAAAAAAAAAATAAATCAAATTAACATAACAATAAATCACAAAACAAAAAGAAATAAACAAATCAATAGCAAAACAAAAATAAATACAACCAAAATCAATAATAAAAAACAAAAACAAATAAAAAACACAAAAAAATATTCCGCTGCCCCCTCCATTCCCCAGATCTCTCACGCCCCGGGTACTCACACTTCTTCCCTGTACATGGCGCCCGCATACTCCGAGGACGACCTCTGCGCGACCTCTGACGACAACCTCCGCCCGTGCCGCTCCCGCCCCCACCCGCTGCCTTTCTGGCTTCTTCGTTCGAGTCCAACCCACCTGGCCCGCACCTCCGCCGCCGCCGCCGCTGCCGCTTCCACGCCGTCGCTCGCTCTCTTTCGTCTGTTGGTCTGTCTGTCCTGACTCTCTCTGTTTCCATCTGTTTCTCCTCTCTCCTTCTCCCTCTCTCTTCTCTCTCTCTCTCCTCTCTCATCCATCTCTCCCTCATCTCTCTCTCCTTCTCTCTCTCTCTCTCTCTCTCTCTCTCCCTCTCTCCCTCTCCTCCCCCTCTCTCCCCTCTCTCCCTCCTCTCCCTCTTCTCCCTCTCCCCTCTCCCCTCTCTCCTTATCTCTTCCCATCTTCCTTTCCACTCTCCATTTCCTGTGTATAATTTCCCTTTCCCTCTCCCTCCTTCCACCTCTCTCCCTTTCCGTCACTTCCTTCTTTTTCTATCCTCTTTCTCATTCCCATCTCCCGCTCTCTATTTTTCCATCTCTTTGCTTTCCATTTCCTCTTCTCCATCTCTCACCCTCACCTTTTCACCCTCTCCCACTCCCTCTCCACCCGTCCTCCTCTCCCCCTTCCCTCTCCTTCCCTCCCCATCCTCCTCTTCTCTCCCTCTCCCCCTCTCTCCCTTCCCCTCCACCCTCCCCCGTCTCTCACTCTCCCTTCCCTCCCCCTTCCCACCCTCTCACCTTCTCCCTCTCCCTCTCTCCCTTCCCACACTTACGTAACTGCAACGCCGGGCAACGCGTGCAATACCGAATCCTTCCCGCTGCCGGGTCTGGGCGGCGGGCGAGTGGGCGGGCGAGTGGCGGCGCGGCGGAGAAAACCCGTTATGGGGATAATCTCGGTCGGGAGGGAGAAAACGAGGGCCGGGCTTTGGGGCTGGCCGTCTGTCTGTCTGTGTCTGTCCGTCTGTCTGTCTGTTTGTCCGTCTGTCCGTTCGTCTTCCCTGTCTGTTAGTTCGTTTGTCTGTCAATTCGTCCGTCCATCCGTCTTTCCTACCGTCTGTTTGTTTGTTTGTCTGTTGCTATTTTCGCTCTTGTTGTTATTTTCTTTCCAATCTTTTATTCTTCTTCGTTCATACCTTCCCCCCCTTACTTTTCCTTTCCCTCACCTTACGCCTTTTCTCCTCTCCTCTCTTCCTCCCCTTTCCATATTTCTTCCACAGACTATCAAACAAACAAACAAATAAAAACAAAAACATGACACAAAATAGTAAAAGAATAAACGTACTAAGAAATAACGGTCAAAACAA
>NW_020871692.1:150568-153068 GCF_003789085.1 Penaeus vannamei | reverse complement strand
TCCCTCCTCCCACGCTATACGAAGCTCTGCCTAGCATCTATGTCCTTCTTTGCTCAGAACACCTTGCTTCACCGCACCTGGTCTTGCCTCGCCTTGCTCCTTTGCCTAAGACCTCAGAGTGCATTCACTGCCTCGCACATTTATTCATATATTCTTCCCCTCGACTCGCCTTGAGTTTGTCTGTTTTTTTTTCTTTCTTTTTCTTTTTTTGCTTCACACGCCCCACTTCGACGCATTTCCTTGCCTCGCCTTACTTCTCGGCCTCCGCACACCTTCAGTCACACTGCCACCGCCTCCCTCCCTCCCTCCCTCCCTGCCCTCGCCTCGCATCCTTGCATCCTTGTCGCATCACCAACGCACATAAGGGGCAAAGTGGCGTGGCTCCGCAACGAACGCGAGTCTTGGAGTATAATTTCTGCTTTTTGGGGGGTTTTCTTTCTTGCTTCCTATCCTTCTTTCATAAATTTTCGCCTTTTTTCCCCAGTGCATAAGTACTTTTGATTGTCTTTTTCTTATATTCTATTATTTTTATTATTAAAGTGTATATATATTTCTTTCTTAAAAATGTATTTTTGTTAAAGATGATTCTTTTCTTTCTTTCTTTCTTTCTCTTTCTCTCTCTCTCTCTCTCTCTCTCTCTCTCTCTTCTCATGATCCTCTCTCTCTCCTCCCCTCTCCCCTCTCTCTCTTCTCTCTCTTCTCCTCTTGCTCTCTCTCTCTTCTCTCTCTCTCCTCTGCGTCTTCTCTTTCTCTCCTTTTTCTTCTCTCTCTTCGCTTCTCTACTTTCTTCTCCCCTGCTCTCTTTATTCTTCCTTCTCTCTCTTCCTCTCTCTGCTCCTCTCTTTCTCTTGCTCTCTCTCTTTCTGTTCTGTCTTACTCTAGCTCTGATCATTCCTTCTCCGACGCTACTCTCGGCTTTTCTGCTTCTGCTACTGGCTCTCTCTCTCTCTTCGTTCTCTTCTTCCTTCTTCTACCCTTCTTTCTACTCTCTACTCTCCTGCTCTCTTCNTTTTATTTTTTTATTCTTATTCTTTTTTCATTCATTCATCTCTTCTTTCTCAATTCTTCTCAATTCTTTCCTTCATTTTTTTATTGGTTTTATTCGTTCTCCAATTCATTTCCAATTCCGTTCTCTTCTTCTCCATTACTTCTCCTTCTTCTTTTATGGGTTTTAAATATTCTTTCCCATTTTTCCTTCTTTTCTCCTTCTCTTCTCAATTCTTATTCTTCTCTCTTTTCTCCTTCTTCTCCCAATTCTTCCTCCTTCTTCTCCTTCCTTCTTTTATTAGGGTTTATCTTATCACTTTTCTATTTTCTCCTTTACATTTTATTCTTCTTCTTTACTTCTCCCAATTTTCTTCCTTCCTTTTATCGGGTTTTATTCTCTCCAATTTTTCTTATATCTCAATTGCTTTCTTCCTTCTTTAATCGGTTTTATTCTTCTCCCAATGTCGTTATTCTTCTTTCCAATTCTTTCCTCCTTATTTTCGGGTTTTATTCCTTTTCAACTCGATGGCTGAAGTGCTAATATTAGGATCGTTGGTGGGTGACGTCTGATGACGAGTTGGGTCAGGGGTTATCTCTTCTCTTTCTTCTTCTTCCTCTTCCCTTCTATTCTTTCTTCTCTTTTCTTTTCTGCTTCTTTTTTTCTCTTCTATTTTCTCTTCGTCTTCTTCTTTCTCTTTTCTTTTCTTTTCTTTTTCTTCTTTTTTTTTTCTCTTCTCTTTTCTCCCGTTCTCTTCTTTCTTCTTTCTTCTCTTCTCTTCTTTTCCTTTTCTTTTCTTTCTTCTCCTTTATTCTTCTCCTTCTCTTATTCTACTTTCTTTTTCTTCCTCTTCTCTTCGTTCTTTTCTCTCTTTCTTCTCTATCTTCTCCGTTCTTTTCTTCTTCTGCTTTCTTCTTTCTGTTCTCTCCTTTTTTCTTCTTTTTTCTATCTTTTCTTCTTTCTTTCTTCTTTCTTCTTATCCTTCTCTTCTTTTCTTCTATTTCTTCTCCTTCTCTTCTTCTCTTTCTCTTTTATTTCTTCTATTTTCTTCTTTTTTCTTTTTTTCCTATCTTCTTCTCCTTTCTGTTCTTTCTTCTCTTCTCTCTTCTAATTTTTTCTTCCATTTCTTCTCCTTCTCTTCTTATCTTCTCTTTCCTCTTCCGTGTTCTCTGTTTTTTTTCTTCCCCCCCTTAATGGGTTATTTCCCTTTTTTGGTATTGTTTATTTTTTTTCTAGATTTATTCTAGTTTCTTTTTTTTATTTTATTCTTTCTACTTGTTATGCGTAATGTTTTTTTCTCCGCTTCTTTAGTTTGTGTTCTAGTTTTAGTTGTTTTTCTCTGAGCTGGTAGTGTAGAGTTGATTTGCAAGTGTTCGTTATCGTTCGTGTGGCAGATGGTATTCCGTATTGGTTTGGTCGGCGTGTGGTGTTCGCTCCGGTATATTAAGTGAAAGGATATTTGGGTTGTGAATGGTAGGTGTGGTCGAGGCTGTAGGATGGTCTGTTTCCATTCTT
>NW_020871692.1:138068-143068 GCF_003789085.1 Penaeus vannamei | reverse complement strand
TTGGGGAGTAGCGTTGCGAAAGGGGGAGGGGAGGGATCGCGGAAGAGGAGCGGGAGAGGAGGAGAGGGTGAGACCGGGTGAGGGTGGATGAGTGACCGAGGACAGGAGTGTAGAGTCGGATGTTAGCCAGGCGGGAGGCACGTGGCTAAGGAGAGCGGTGAGCGAGGAAGGGGAGGGGAGGAGGGAGGAGAGGGTAGGTTGGGGGTACGTGCGAGAAGCGAGGGGACGGGGAGGGGGAGGAAGGCTGAGGGGCGGAGGCAGGACGAGGGAGGGTGCAGGGGAGAGAGGAGAGGAGGAAGTGGAGGGAAGGCTGAGGGAGCAGGGAAGGAGAGGGGAAGGAGGGGAAGGGCGGGGGAGGAGGCGGAGGCGGACGAGGGTAGGGACCTTATGGCAGGGCGAGGAGGAGAGGAGGGAGGGAGGGAAGGGAGGCGAGGAGAGGGAAGGGGAGGGGACAGAGGACGTCGTGGTACATAGGTAGATAGTTTTTTAAACAAGTTTGATAAGATAGTATGCGGGAGGTGGTGAGTTGTGGAGGCGGTGGCAGGGGAGGGGTGGATACCGGAAATGGGGAGAGAGGATGATGGAGGGAGGAAGGGAGGGAGAGAGCAGCAGCAGAGATCGTGTGTCTGAGAGAGACAGTGAGCACTGAGGCAGAGCGGAGGAGCAGGCCGCGGGGAGGACGATGAGAGAACGACGTGAGAGAGAGAGAGAGGAGGGAGAGCAGACGAGAGAGAGAGACGAGAGAGAGAAGAAGAGAGAGAAGAGAGACGCGAACGCGAGGCCGAGAAAGAGAGAGAGCCCAGCGAGAGAGAGAGATGAGGCGAGAGGAGACGAGGATCGACGACGAGAGAGGTAGAGGAGAGATGAGAGAGGAGAGAAGGAGAGATTGAGCATTAAAAGACATAAAAGCAGGAGCGTACACTATGTGTGTTTCATTGATTAAAGAAAATGCCGGACTTTGGAGCTGACTTGCAATATTATCTGCAACAATGACTGGCCAACTTTTTCTCATCGCTTCCTTTCCTATCATCATCTCTCTTCTTCACCACTCCTTCTCGTAAGTATAAGAAAAATATCCGTATTATTACATTTTTACTTCTACTGGGGAGAGATGAGAGAGAGAGCAGACGAGCAGAGACGTGTGAGAGCGTGGGAGAGGAGAAGAGACATGGATGATCTGACACGGAAGTGCGCAGTAGATGTCGAGACGAGAGGAGAGAGACGACGAGAGAGACCGACGAGGAAGAGAGCGAGACGAGATGAGACCGGAGAGAGGAGAAGAGAGAGAGAGAGGAGGAGGAAAAAGGGGGAGAGGCGACGGAGGGAGAGAGAAGAGAAGAATGACGAGGACCGAACTCGCAAAATCTTAGGAAGGAAACGAGACGAGATGAGAGAGAGACCGATGACGAGAGAGACGAGACTTGAGAGACGAGAGGATGGAGGAGACGAGACGGAGCACGGACGCAGAGAGATAGGGGGGAGAGAGAGAGAGAGGAGCAGGGGGGGGCGACGAGCGGATAGGGAGGAGGGCAAGAGGGATAGAGAAGGCCGCGGGGAGATAGGAAGGAAGAAGAAAGAGAGAAACGCGAGGGTGGTGAGGCGTGATCAGCGGCTTGGGAGATATACATATACATTATATATCTTTTTTTATCTCTTTTTTTCTTTTCTATCTTTTTTCTTTATTCATAGATTAAGTATATATATGTATGTATACATACATACATACATACATATATATATATATATATATATATATATATATATATATATATATATATATATATATATATATATATCGTATATATATATGTATTTATGTGTGTGCTGTGTGTGTGTGTGTGTGTGGTGCGTCGTGCGCGTGCGCGGTGCGCGCGTGTGTGTGTAGAGACGAGAGAGAGAGAGAGAGAGAGGAGAGAGAGAGAGAGAGAGAGAAGAGGAGAGAGAGAGAGAGAGAGAGAGAGAGAGAAGAGAGAGAGAGAGAGAGAAGAGCGAAGAAACTAGAGAGCAGAAAAAAAGTAGACGATAAATAGGGAGAGAGAGAGAGAGAGACGAAAAAAGCTCTTGACAGCACCTAATCTCCTCCCCACTCGTCTCCTTTCTCTCCCTCTTCAACCTCTTTCTCTCCTGTCTCTCTTTTTCCTTTTTTTTCTCTCCCTTTCTGTCTCTTTTTTTTTTTCCTTTTTTCTCTCCCCCTTTCTGTCTCTTCATTTTTCCCCCCCGAACACCTCCATTCGTCTCCTTTCTCGTCTCTCTTTTTTCTTTCCTCTCCCCCTTTCTGTCTCTTCATTTTTTTCCCCCGAACACCTCCATTCGTCTCCCATACCAACCTTATTACGAACCCCCATCTTAAAGACCACACACAAGGGTCACTTTCAAGCATGTTTCACCTTTTTTTTCACGTGGATAAAAAAAAAATATGGGAGGAGAAAATGGCAATCTGGCAACCCCTCCTGTATACATGGCATGTTTACTAACCAAGAAGTTCTCTTCAGATCCGCGTCTCTCTCTCTCTCTCTCTCTTTCTTTCTGTTTCTCTGTTTCTCTCTTTTTCTTTCTCTTTTTTCTCTCTCTCTTCTCTTCTCTCTTTCTCTCTCTTTTCTCTTTCTTTCTTTCTTTCTTTCTCTCTCTCTCTCTCTCTCTCTCTCTCTCTCTCTCTCCTCTCTCTCTCTCTCTCTCTCTCTCTCTCTCTCTCTCTCCTCTCTCTCTTCTCTCTCTCTCTCTCTCTCTCTCTCTCTCTCTCTCTCTCTCTCTCTCCTTCTCTCTCCCTTATCACTTGCCGTCTACTTTCTCTTCTCTCCCTCCCTCTCCCTCCCTTTCTCCCACCTTCCCTCCCCTCCCCTCCCCCCTTCCCCCCTTCCCACCTTCCCTCCCTTCCCCCCTTCCCACCCTCCCCCTCCCTCCCCTTCCCACCCCCTCCCCACTCCCCTCCTCCCACCCTCCCTTCTGCCCTCCCCCCCTCCCCCCTCCCACCTTCCCACGCCTCCCTCCCCTTCCCACCCTCCCTCCCCTCCCTCCCACCCCTTCCCACCTCCCTCCCCACCCTCCCTCTCCCTCCCCTTCTCCCACCCTCTTCATAATGCACATCAGACTCCCACTTGTCGCTCCCTATCTCCGTCGAGGACAAAAGACCCTCTAATTTCTGTGCAAACCACCCATACTGCGGCCCATAGTAAACCCTTTTTTTTTTTTTTTTTCTTTTTTTTTTAACGAAGCTTTTTTTTTCTTCTTTCTTCTTTCTCTTCTTTTTTTCTTCTTTTCTTCTTTTTTCTTCTTCTTTTTCTCTTTTTCTTCTTCTTCTTTTTCTTTTTTTCTTTTTTTTTCTCTTTTTTCTTCTTCTTCTTCTTCTTCTTCTTTTTCTTCTTCTTCTTCTTTCTTTTTCTTCTTTTTTTCTTCTTCCTTTTTTTCTTCTTCTTCTTTTCTTTTTTTCTTCTTCTTTTTTTCTTCTTCTTCTTTTTTCTTCTTCTTCTTTTCTTCTTCTTCTTCTTCTTCTTCTTCTTTTCTTTTCTTCTTCTTCTTTTTTTTCTTCTTCTTCTTCTTCTTTTCTTCTTCTTCTTCTTTTTTTTTTCTTCTTTTTTCTTCTTCTTTTTCTTTCTTCTTCTCTTTTCTTCTTCTTTTTTTTTCTTCTTCTTTTTCTTTTCTTCTTCTTCATCTTCTTCCTTACATTCTATTCTCCTCATTTCATCTCTCGAGTGTTGACTGCGCGCACCACAACGATGCACCGTCTCGAATAGTGTAAATGTGCCCGCAAGAGTGTTTGTAACATGAACGGTCATGGGCTGACCATGAGAGGATCATGCAAGACGCAAGAATAAGCCGCAAATCAGAATCTGATTGAATGCATGATATACATTAAGGTTGTGCATTCGCCAGTGTAATTGCACTAGAGCATCCGTTAATACCTACGTCCAAATATTGCAGATAATTGTCAGGAACTCACAGTTGCATAATACTGAATCGAAAATCACTGCTGAATGATAAGTAGTTATAGTTTGAATGAGGATTGATTTGACGGAACATGAAGTTGTGGAACCATGATAATGATCGCGACACAGTAGTGTTAATGATTGATGATAATTGTGGTCTAATCGATGAGAGGTTATAATACGGCATAGAACTAATGTGATCCGAATTTGATAGGTTATATGTATTTACGAAGTAGGACATAAAGATTGTGATGAAATGGTTGTTGAAATGATGATGATGGTAATGGTAATGATAAGAGTAATGATGAGTGTGATGTTGATGATAATCATTATTAATAATAATTTTCATTATCATCATCAGTATTATATGTCTACTAGAATCATCATCCACTCTATACCTACATTGATCAATACCGTTTTCGATCATTATATTCAATTTAATCAAATCTATGTGTTGTTGTAGTAGGATATTATAATCTAGTCCCATTATCAGAGTACCATATTCTTATCCATCATTACAGCATATATCTTCTCATATATGTTGGTTGGTTCATAATTATCAACTAACTATATATCAAGTCGGAGCATCACCAATCTATTCATTAGTCGACTTATCCAATTATCCCTATCAATAGTACCACCTAACTCTATCAATTCATCGTCGTCCATACCTTCCAATTATCATCCCGTTACTTTCGTGTGTGTGTCTCTTTAATGCCTCTCCTCCCTTTCTCTTAGTTCCGGATTTCTGATCATATTCATGTCCATCAATCACTAAGTACCTAAACAACACGATGACATCTTCACAGCTGAACTGACCTATAAATTACTAACAAGTGTAGCAACGATATTTATAAAAAAAAGGGAAAGAGAATATTACAGTACGAACAACTAAGAAACGAAACAGGGCAGCTGCAACAACAGCATTCGGAGTATCAAGAAGAGAATATCCGCAAAACAGACAACGAGAGAGACGGCAGGGAGATCGGAAACGACACCTCGTTCGTCAGAGGGAGGGGAATATACAGGAGAGAAAGTTATGAAAGTGGGACACGCAAAGACAAAACACGAGAACTA
>NW_020871692.1:124311-132631 GCF_003789085.1 Penaeus vannamei | reverse complement strand
TGTCTCTCTGCGGTCTTTCTTCTGTCTGGATATGTCGATGGCGCGGGGATGGGATGTGGCGCCATCGGGAGGGCCGGACCATCTCTGTACGACCTCTCGGGAAGGGTCACTCTTCTCGGTCTCTCTCTCTCTCTGTCTCCTCTCTCTCTCTCACTTCTCTCTACACGTCCCTCTCTCGTCTCTCTCTCTTCTCTCTTCAGTCGGAGTTCTACGGAAGTCTCGTCCGGGATCTCGTGCTCCCTCCCCCTCTCTTCTCGTTTCTCTTTCTCTCTCCTCCTCTCCCTTTTTTGGGTGTGTTCCTTTTTTTCTTTCTTCCTGTACTGGCCCCCTTCCTCCGGTGCAAGCAAGACTAAAAGTGAGATTAATAAATTTTGGTCAAGTTTCAATTTGAAGGAGAGTTGAGTTAGTCAAGTTGAAGTTAAGAAGTCAAAGGTAAAATTAAGTTTATTTACGAGTCAAAATTCGAAGTCAAAATGCATTGAAAATGACGCATCAGATTAATTTAATAATTAAAAGTAATTGCTTTGAAATGGGGTAATACAATGACTTTAAGAAGAAAAAAAAAACTTGAATTTAGAAACAAAATGTCTGAATTAGTTAATTACAACTTAATTAGATTGATTATAAACGGAAATCTTAATATATATTCCAGTCGTAAAAAAAATATTATCTTAATGGAAAAGTAAAAAAAAAATCTGATTTAATAAACAGATGAAAAAAAAAAAAATAGATAAAAGAGTTAAGTCATAAATTCCAATAAAAAATACAAAAGTCCAATTAAAAAATAACTAAAAAATCTATTCAGTCATTATCCAAAAAAAAAAAACAAGAATTCAAAACCTTATCTTTTTAAGTAAAAGTCAAGAAGTCAGATGCAAAAAAAGAAAGAAAGAAAAAGAGAGAAAAAAATAATTAAATGAACCATGGAATGCATAAAAGACACGAAGATTAGACAAAGACGTAAATATTTTCAGAAAAAACGCTAATTACAAATATCTAATTATAACGGTGATTATGATGACGATGATTGTGCTAAAATTAATAAAGACAGTAATAATGATGAACCCAATAGAATGATGATAATGATGATGATGAAGAGGAGGATAATAATCAAGTTAATGATAATGATAAAAATGTCAATGATATTGATAGCAACAACAACAACAGCAATGATAATAGTAATGATAATAATGATAATGATAATTAGAAATCATGATAGTAATAATAACAATGATAAAAATCATAATATTAATCATCATCATCATTATCATCATAATACAAATATAATAATGATATAAAGTAATAATAATAACAATAATAATATAACAATAACAATTATAATAATAATATAATAATATAATAATAATAATAACAATGATAATAATAAATAAAATAATATAATAATAAAATAATAATATATAATAATAATAATAATAATAATAATAATAATAATAATAACAATAATAATAATAATAATAACAATAATAATATCTGATGATAATAGTAATAATAATAATAAAAATAACAATAATAATGAAATAATAATAATGCTAACAAAAGTTTCGAAAAAATCAATAACCACAACTCAGGAATATAAACTGAACACTCCTTCTCCTCCGCAACCTAAAAAAAAAAAAAAAAAAAAAAAAAAAAAAAAAAAAAAAAAGAAAAAAGAAAGAAAAAGAAAAGAAAAGAAAAGAAAAAAAAATCGCATCAGTAGTTGGGGCAACAGGCGGGTGTGATTCTGCTCGGAGGAGGATTGAACACCGCCTATTAATGGATCGACGTCGCCTCAGGATGATCACAGACTCTATAACCGTGGGATCCAAAACCTTAGCTGCCATTGCCGGTTTTTTTTTTTTTTTTTTTTTTTTTTTTTTTGGGGGGGGGTATTTTTTTTCTATTTTCTTTTTTTTTTTTGTGTTGTGTGATTTTCTGTCGATTTGATTTTCTGATTATTCTTTCTTCGCGGTTTTCTTCTTCTTTCTTTTTTGTTTTTTAGTTCTCTTTCTTTCTTTTTTTTTCTCTCTCTCCTTCTTCCTTGCCCTTCTCGTCTCATCTCCTTCCCTCCCTCTCGTCTCTATCCCCTCGTCTCTCTCTGGTCTTCCCCCCCCCCCTTTCTTCTCCCTCACTCTTCTCTCTCACTTCCGTTCGTCCTCCTCTCTCCCTCTCTGTCGGGGGTTTCTCGGGTGCCTCCCCCTCGCCTGTTCTCCCCCGCCCGTCCTCTCTTCTCCGCGCTCTCCTCCTCTCTCCCTTCTCCTCTGCCTCTCGCTCGGCGGCGGCTCTCCTCGTTCCGTCAGGGGGTCTCTCCTTCAACAGCGTTGGCTGGTGGGGGCTCCGCTCCTCATGGGGGGTTCGAGGGGCTAGGCTTCGGGAGCAGGCGGGCAGGTTCTTAATGACAAGAGCGGTTCGCTGGACTGACGGCGTCGGTGCGCGTCATCTGTGGTGAGTGCGTCTACAGCTCTCTGTCACTGTTCGGTCTCTCTGGGCTCGTCCCGCCCTCCGCTTCTTCCTCGGTGGTCTCTGCCCCGCGCGTGGCCCGTTCCTCTCTCCCTCTGCTCCTCTGTCAGGACGCTCTCTCCCCACTACTCTCGTGCTGTCCTACTGCTCGAGCCTCGAGCTGCTTTCTCCGTCTCGTCTTCACCCGTCCCCGCGCTCTCTGCTCTCTGCTACTCCTGATCCAGCCGGGCGCCTCCTCCCTATGCGTCCTCTCTTCTCCCCATCTCTTCGTCGCATTCGGGTACGAGTCTCCACTCTGTCCTTCTCGCTCTGCCTTCGCCTCCCTCTTTCCCTCCCCCTCTGCGCTCCTCTCCATCCTTCCCTTCTCCCTTCCCCTTCCTCTCCCTCCCGCGGATCTTCTTCCCTTCTTGCTCCCTCTTCTTCTCGGCCGGGACGAGTCGGGCGGCTACCATTCCCCCTCGGGCCGCTTCTCTTTCTCTCCTCATCTCATCTCTCTCTCTCTCCTCCCTCCCTCCCTCCTCCGTCGCTGCCCTTCCTCCTCCCTCCCTTCCCCTTCCCTTCCCTTCCCTTCCCTCCTCCCTCCCTCCCTCCCTTCCCCTCCCTACCTCCTCCCTCATTCCCTCCCTTCCCTCCCTCCCATCCGTGTGTAATCTTTGTGCATCTCTGCTCTGATTGACAACCTTTCTGGGCTTAACGGGAATAAGCGATGCTTGTGGCCGAGAGAGAAGAGTATCGGACATTTGGGACTATTTTTGGTTTTGGCTTGAACGTTATTCTTGTGTCTTGGTGAGTGGTGTCGGTCCCCTTTACTTCCTCTCTTTCTTTCTAATCTCTTCTTCGTGTGGTGCTGTGTGTGTGCTGTGTATATACGTATGTACTATATATATATATATTATATATCTCATACTATATATATATATATATATATATAATATTATATATCTACTATATATATATATATACTAATATATTGTGTGTCGTGTGTTGTGTAGTTGTGTGTGTGTGTGTGTGTGCATGTGTGTGTGCTGTGTGTGTGTGTGGTCTATATATATGTAATATGGTATACATATATATATATATATATATTATATATATATAGTATATCTATAATATATATATATACTATATATATATATTATTGTATATAATACTATATATATATATATATATATATAATATATATATATATATTATATATATATATACTACTATATATATATAATAGAACACCAGCACACCAACACACAATTACACACACACACACACACACACACACACACACACACACACAACACACATCACATCACACACTATAATATATCATACTATACCTATATATATATAGTACTATATATATATATATATATCTATATCAATATATACTACATATATATATATATACTACTATATATCGCTATTATATATATACATATATACTATATATCAATATACATATTATATATATATATACCTATATATATATAATATATATCATATATATATATATATATTATATATGCTATAAAGCAAAATCTTAAACAAAAAGAAAGAAAGAAAACACAAGGAAGAAGTTAAAGACGAAAGAAAGAAAGACAAGAAAACAGGGAAAAGAAGAAGAATAGTAAAAAAAAAAAAATATCAAGAAAGAGGGAAAGCAACGAAAACACAAGAAAAAATAGATAAAGAAAAAGAAAAACGAAAAGAATAAAGAAAAAGAAAAAAACATAGAGAAAAAAGAGATGTCGATAAACACACTCCAGACTACACACACGAAAAAAAAAAAAAAAAAAAACAAAAAAAAAAAAAAAAAAAAAAAAAAAACACAGACAAGCACACAGACATTCTCCACAACCTTGGGGCACTAAATACACTGTTCTCTTGAGGCAATTGCAACTTGCAAAGCATGTGATCAGACATGCGGACGAGAAGAAGACGGCGTTAATCTTCTCTCTTCTTCTTCTTCCTTTTCTTTTTCTTCTTATCCTTCTTTTTTTTTCTTTTTTCTTTTTTTTTCTTATTCTTCTTTTTCTTTTTCTTTTTCTTTTTCTTTTTCTTTTTCTTTTTCTTTTTTCTTTTTCTTTTTGTGTTCTTTTTCCTTTTTCTTTTTCTTTTTCTTTTTCTTTTTCTCTTCTCCCTTCTTCTTCTTCTTCTTCCCCTCTTCTCTTCTTCTTTCTTCTTCTTCTTTCTTTCTTTCTTCTTTTAGTTCTCTGATCGCTTGGTTGGTTTTGCGACTTTCTTATGCTTTTAACTGTGTTTTGTTTGTTTTCTGTTTTTGTTTTGATTCTTGCGAAGGGATGTGTGGGTTGTGCTGTTTCATAGCGTTTTGTTTACTTTGCTTTGTTGTTTTATTTTATGGTATGTTTTTTTTTTTTTTTTGCGTGTCTGTGTGTTGCGTGTGGCTGTGTGTTGTGTGTGTGTGTGTGTGTGTGTGTGCACTGTGTGTCCCTGTGTCGTGTCGTGTGTGTGTGTGTGGTGTGTTGTGTGTGTTCTGCCACCCCCCCTCTCTCTCTCCTCGTCCTCCTCCTCTTTCTCTCCCACGTCTTCCTTTCTCCTTCTCCTCCTTCTCTTCTTCCCTCTTTTCATCTCACCCCCACTCCTTCCTCCTCCTCCTCCTCTCGCCTCTCCCCTACCCCCATCTCCCTTGTAATCCCCCCAGTCCTCGATCGAGTCCTGCAAAACTGATCCCCACCATCCCGCCATCCTTCTATCCCGGCATCCCATCAAACTATCCTGCCATCATGCCCACCATCCCGCCATGCCATTACCCTACCATCCCCTATTCCTCCATACCATCATCCCGTCACACCATCCTATCCATCGCCGTCCACCTTTATCCCACCAACATTCTGTCCCTCCATCCCATCATCCCATAAAATCATCCCTTCTAGCACACCATCCCTTCATTCCTTCCATCCACCTCCATTCCCATCATCTACTATCTTCCCGCCATCCCATTCATTCCCTTCCCATCCTACCTCCCACCATCCCTCCTCCCTTACCATCCCTCCCATCCCTCCCATCCCCGCCATCCCACCATCATTTCCCCACCATCCCCCATCCACCATCCTCCCATCCCCCCCCATCCTTTCCACTCCCACCATCCCGCCATCCTTCAAGGTCATTGCCTGAGACTCCAGCCCCCGGGGGAATAAATATTAATTGTTTCACGTACCTGTTTTTTCCCCTGCACATCCTCCATCTCCCAAGACACGTGCTGTGCACTCTTAAGTAGGACTTGATGCCTCTCACCTCTCCTGTTTAGAGGGGGTGAAAAGGAGGGAGGATGGAGGGGAGAGGGAGGATGAGGGAGGATGAGGGAGAGGGAGGGAGAAGGAGAGGAGAGATGAGGGAGAGGGAGAGGAGGGAGAGGGAGGATGAAGGAGGGAGAGGGGAGAAAAATGGAGGAAGGGGAGGGAGATGGGGAGAGGGAGAGGGAGGATGAGGAGGGAGGAGGATGGGAGGATGAGGGAAAGAGATGAGGGGAGGGAGAGGGAGGATGAGGGAGGGGGAGGGAGGGAGAGGATAGAGAGAGGATGGGAGGATGGGAAGAGAGAGAGGGAGAGAGGATGGGGAGGAATGGAGGGAGAGGGAGAGGAGGAGGGGGACAGGGAAAGCAGAGAGGATAGAAGGAGGGAGGGAGAGAGGATGAGGGAAGGAGTGGGAGAGAAAAGGAAGGAAGGAGAAAGAGGGAGAAGGAGGGAGAAGGTGAAAGAGGGAGGATGGGGGGAGTGAGAAAGAAGGAGTGGGAGAAGGAGAAAGAGAGGGAGAGGGAGAAGGAGAAAGAGGGAGGATGGAAGAGGAAAAGGGAGTGAGAGAGGAGAAACAGGGAGAGGAAAAGGAGAAAAACCGGGATGGAGGGAAAAAGAGGATGGGAGAGGGGAGAGAAGTCGGGAGGGAGAAAGAAGGAGGATGAGGGAGTGGGAGAGGAGAGAGAGAGGAGAAGGATGAAGAGGAGGATGGGAGAGGATGGGCAGTGTGAGAGCGAGGGAGAGGGAGATGGGAAAGGGGTGAGAGAATAATAATAATAATAATAATAATAATAATAATAATAATAATAATAATAATAATAATAATAATAATAATGATAATAACAAGCAGGAGTTGATGCTTCTCACCTCTTTTGCTCAAGGGGGGGGGGTAGAAAGGATGGAGGATGAAGGAAGGTTAAAAAGAAGGAGGGAGAAGAGGAAGAAGGAAGGAGGAGATGAAAAAAGAAGGAGAGAGGAAGAGAACGAGGGAAGGGAGGAATGAGGATAGGAGGAAGGGATAGAAGGAGATAGGAGGGAGAGAAGGAGTAAGAAGGAAAAATGGAGAAAGAGAGAGAGAGAGAGAGAGAGAGAGAGAGAGAGAGAGAGAGAGAGAGAGAGAGAGAGAGAGAGAGAGAGAGAGCGAGAGAGAGAGAGAGAGAGAGAGTGAGAGAGAGAGAGAGAGAGAGAGAGAGAGAGAGAGAGAGAGAGAGAGAGAGAGAGAGAGAGAGAGAGAGAGAGAGAGAGAGAGGAGAGAGAAGAAGAAACAGAGGTATGTCATTATTTCTTGGATCAGTTCTGCAATGGATGCATGGAATACTTGCCGAATAAGATAAAGAAATCAGAGATATTATTGTGTACTGATAAAATTACTATTACCCATGAATGTTCCTAATTAAGCATCCACCTCAAGCAATACATTATGGCCAGTGAAATCGAATATAATCAATTCCTCACGGATTTCAGTTATATATCAGCCGAATCCACTGAAAAGAAATATATAAGAAAAGTATTGTCATATTTCTAATACCTGTTAGATTGTCATATTTCTAATACCTGTTAAGTCATTATTTCTAATACCTGTTAGATTGTCATCATTTCTAATACCTGTTTAGATTGTCCATATTTCTAATACCTGTTAGTTGTCATATTTCTAATACCTGTTAGATTGTCATATTTCTAATACCTGTTAGATTGTCATATTTCTAATACCTGTTAGATTGTCATATTTCTAATACCTGTTAGATTGTCATATTTCTAATACCTGTTAGATTGTCATATTCTAATACCTGTTAGACTGTCATATTTCTAATGCTGTTAGATTGTTCATATTTCAATACCTGTTAGATTGTCATATTTCTAATACCTGTTAGATTGTCATATTTCTAATACCTGTTAGATTGTCATATTTCTAATACCTGTTAGATTTGTCATATTTCTAATGCCTGTTAGATTCATATTTCTATACCTGTCATATTTCTAATACCTGTTAGTTAGATTGGCATATTTCTAGATTGTCACCCTGTTAGAGATTGTCATATTGTCATATTTCTAATTGTTAGACCTAATACCTGTTAGATTCATATGTTGTCATATTTCTAATACCTGTTAGATTGTCATATTTCTAATACCTGTTAGATTGTCATATTTCTAATACCTGTTAGATTGTCATATTTTCTAATACCTGTTAGATTGTCATATTTCTAATACCTGTTAGATTCATATTTCTAATAATAGTTAGATTGTCATATTTCTAATATGTTAGATTGTCATATTTCTAATACCTGTTAGATTGTCATATTTCTAAGATTGTCATATTTCTAATACCTGTTAGATTGTCATATTTCTAATACCTGTTAGATTGTCATATTTCTTCCTGTTAGATTGTCATATTTTCTAATACCTGTTAGATGTGTTAGATTGTCATATTTCTAATGTCCTAATACCTGTTAGATTGTCATATTTCTAATACCTGTTAGATTGTCATATGTTAGATTGTCATATTTCTAATACCTGCCTGTTAATTGTCATATTAATGCCTATTAATACCTGCTAACAAGAAATGTTTTTAGGACCAAATACATATAAAGAATCGACAGAAAATAAAATATAGT
>NW_020871692.1:116811-119311 GCF_003789085.1 Penaeus vannamei | reverse complement strand
TGATGATAACAACAACAGATACAATACTAATAGTGATAGTAATAATGATAATGATAACAAAAAACAATGGTAATAATACTAATACTAATAGCGATAATGATAACAAACCAACAACAATAAAGATGATAATAATACCACACTATCTCACTCACTCCATAGACATTACCTAACTCCTCATACTAGAGTAACAATGGCGAGGTTTTACACACACTCACCGTGGGCGCTCGTAGTAAAAAAAAAAAAAATTGATTTAGAAACTCAAATACCAAGATAACTGTACTGAGGGTTGTGTGGTACAGCTGGTATGGTACTACTCTCAATCTGGGTCATTCATACCTGGAGTGGCAGAGATTCGAATACTTGCTTAGGGAGAATTGGTCATATATGTGTAGTGAAGTTGATGGTAATGATAGTAGTAATGAATTTAATAATGATGATAATAATGATAAAAAGGATAATACTAATGATAATGATACTACTAATAATACAATAATGATAATTGATAATGATAATATTGATCAATGATAATGATGATAATGATGATAAGATATAACATAATTGATATAATGAAATAATAAAATAATAAGAATAATAAGAATAATAAGAATAAAGAATAATAATCAATAATAATGATAATAATAATGATAATAATAGTTAATGATAATAATGATAATAATAATGATGATAATGATAACAGTCATTAAAACTAAAATGATAGTATTGAAAAAAACTTTTTATGATTGCGATGATGAGAGTACTAAGAATATTAATTAGAACATCAGCAACAGTAATAAGAATGACGATGAGAAGTGACAAAAAAGAAAGAAAAAGAAAACAGGGATAAACAGAAAAGGCTTGTGAATGTATAAGCGTTTTTTCTTTTTTTTTTTTTCCTAAAATTTCTTTCCCTATATTCAACTTCATCTTTTTTCTCTTCTTGTTTTCCTCTTCTTTACTTCTCGTCTTCTGTCTTCTTTCTCCAATCTTTTTTCTTTTTTCTCTCTCTCCCTTCTTTTTTCTCTTTCTCTCTCTCTTTCTTACTCTCACTCACACCTACTCTTCCCTCCCCCCCTCCTCCTCCACCCCTCCTCCCCCTCCCCCCCCCCACCTTTTTTTTTCTTTCCTTCTCTTTTTTTCTCTCCCTTTATTTCTCCTTCATCCCACTCGTCTCCATGTCTCCTTCCGTGATGCTGCATCTTCATATAACTTTTTTTATTTCTTTCTTTTTTATGGAGGGAGGCTGTATAGGTGGCGGGGGGGGGGCAGATATTTTTATTTTATTTATTTTTTTTTTTGTTTTGGTTATCATTTCCTTATATCGTATCTCTCTTCTATTTTCTTCTTTTCTTTTCTTGATTAATAACGATAATTTGGGTATTAATAATGCTGATGATAACAATAATTGCTTTGATTCTCATTGATTATTATGAATATCAATAATCATTATCAGTCAATAATTGCTATTATCATCATTATTATTATCATCACTTTCATCATCATCACTATCTCTCTTATTCCCTTTACTACTGCTCTTATACAGTATTTATTAGACATTCTTTGTGTTATTACATTTCTTTTTCCTTTTCCTCCTCCCTTTTCTTCTTATCACCATTATTCTTAACATTATCTTTATCATCATCCCTGTCATCTCTGTTTTATTACTTAAATCATAGTTCATAATCATCATTGTTTTTACTCCTCCACTTTCTTCTTTTCTTGTTTATGATAATCGTGGTTTATTCGCTTCACTTGCTGTTCATTTTCTTTCTCTTATTGTTTATCGTTTGTTTTCCTTTCTCTTTGTTTCCATTCCTTGTTTATTGATCTATCTTCTGCTTTAATGTTCCTTTCTTTTGTTTAGCCGAGAGAGAGAGAGAGAGAGAGAGAGAGAGAGAGAGAGAGAGAGAGAGAGAGAGAGAGAGAGAGAGAGAGAGAGAGAGAGAAGAGAGAGAGAGAGAGAGAGAGAGAGAGAGAGAGAGAGAGAGAGACACAGACAGACAGGACAGACAGACAGACAGGACCAGACAGACAAAAAGATAGTCAGAGAGACTGACAGACAGACAGAAAGAGAGAGACAGAGGACAGAGAAAGAATTACAAAACAATAAATTATTCACTCCATCAACAACAAAAAACAAAAACAAAAAACAACAACAAAACAAAAAAAATACAAAACACACACACACACAACCCTCCCCCTCCCCCCCCCCCCCCGCGCAGACAGTCCCAGCCGCGTCCCACCTTCCCCCCTTCCTCCCTCTCCCTCTCCTCTCCCTCCCCTCCTCTCCTCCTCTCCTCTCCCCTCCAGCTTTTATATTGTTTTCAGAAGCCAAATTAAACGTCCGTCCTTTGTCCGATGAAAGATATATGAAAGCTTCAGTCAAACTCCGTCCAGTCAGAAATGAATTAGCCGGCGTTTTATCTCCCGCAGATCCTGTAACACTGAAAAGCTCCAAATTTACGGCACCTCGATTCCTCGAGTGGACGGGAGTTAAGTGACC
>NW_020871692.1:99116-106616 GCF_003789085.1 Penaeus vannamei | reverse complement strand
ATCTGACCTCAAAAAAAAAAAAATCTCGAGGTCAAAGAAGCATCAGCCATCTAGATGTAGGCCTATGAAAGTGCCGAAGAATAGGGTCGTCCTAACCTAGAACCGAGTGCCACTTTCTTGCCCCTTATTCTCCCTCCCTCCCCTCCCCCCCCTTAGACGAGTGCCAAGCGAATGGGTGCCACGGCTAAGGATGGAGGGACCGGAAGATAGATCGGGTCAGGTCAAAGAGATACGACCTGGCAGTGCCATCTGGTGGTGCGGCGGTACGTGACCTCGCATGCCTTCCCCGGGACATAAATATGCTCACGAACATGCATGCGCACACGGCGGTATACCAGGGGGGGAGGGGAGGAGGGAGGGAGGGAGGGAGGGAGGGAGGGAGGGAGGGAGAGGGGAAGGAGAGATAGAGATACAAAGATAGATGGGGAAAGAGAGAGAGAGGCAGGGAGAGGAAGAGGATAGGATAGGAAGGGAAAGGAGAAAAGGAGAGAGGAGAGAGAGAAAAGAGGGTGAGGGAGGGAGGGAGGGAGAGAGAGAGATAGAGCTAAGGGGGGAGGGAGAGGAGGAAGAGAGACAGACAGACAGATAACAAAAATACAGCCAGAGAATAACATACAGGAGCAGGAAGACAGACAGAGGCAGAAATAGAAAAAAAACTATTTTTCCAAATGAACAGACCATTTCTATGCGCCGTTTACCCGACCCCGATGCACAAAACCCGTGAAAAGTTCGAACAGAAACAAAACAGCGAGATCGAAGCCAGTGCCAGACAGCCGTTTTCCCAGCCGCAGCCGTCTTGGCTCTGGCTAGCACTTCATTTCAAACTTTCGAACTAAGGCTTATAACTCACTCCGCCAAAACAAAGAACAAACAAAATGCGATTTCGTGGGGAGTGACAAGCGTGTGAGTTGAGGTTTTCAAAAATAACGGAAGAACATCTGGTTCAATTTTCTTTTGCGTTAATATGTATGTTAGCAACAGCAAAGACGACGACAAGAACAGCAACAAAAATAACAATAACAAAAACAATACAAAATAAAAAATAAATAAGATCCCCAAAATACTACACGCAAAATCATAAATAAGTAAACGAAGACGCGAAAGTAAGAAAAAAATAATTCCATTCATTACGCTATTTCCTTTGCACGAACCCGAGTTAATGATTATGATAACCGCCTTAACATCAAATGGCGTGCGCATTATGTGCTGTGAATCACGATAATCATTTCTCGCAACAGTTTTTGTAGGCCATTTTGTCACGCAACTGTGAATGCTCGAGGGACGCCGAACACGAAATGTTTTCCCGCCAAATGTCTCTACACGATGGCGGCAAGATTCGTAATTGAATGAAAAATGGGGGGGAATTCAATAAAATATTGTAGCTATAATGAGGATGAGGATGATGATATTAGGGATAATTGTAATCAGATAATGATAATGATGACGGGATATTTTTATCTTTGATGACTTGACGTTCAAATCTAAGATTTGTTCAAAATACCATTCAGATTTTTTTCCTTAAATCTGCGTCCATATTTAGACGTGTGGGATTACTAAAAGCCTTGCGTGTATATCACATAACGGACCCAACCCCAAAGGCAAATAAAAAAGGAAATTATATCAGTGCCATTGCGTGCTAACGAACATGCAAACATACCTAACCTAAAAAGACATTCCACTGCTTAAAAAAAAAACGTAAAAACATTTGACTTCCGTGATTTCATTCATCATAATTTTATAGAAAATATGTTAATGGTACAACAAATATTTTTAAACTCAATTGATCCAGAATTGTAAAATCAATTCTCAGTGGATTGCCAATGGTCATAATTCTTAATCTTGCAAACACAATTACTGGATTAAATCGAATGAAACGCAAATGAAAAAAAAACGTATAAAATAACAATAACGACCAATCACAGACAACGCTCATATATATTATTGAAGCGATCAAAAATGACATGCAACAGAGATGTGAATTTTAACAAGGATTCAATTTGCATTGGCAACTGCGATAAAAACATGATGGCGGTGTGATGAGTACTAATAAAAGTGATGATGATAATAACATAACGATAATAACAATAATGATAATAATAATTACTACAATATTAATAATAAATGACAACTATGAAAATAATAATAGTAATAATAATAATTGCTATAATAATAGTAATAAAAACAACAATAATAATAATATAAATAATAACGATAATAACGATAATAATAATAACAAAAATGGTAATAATTATTATTGTAACTTCCGATAGAGGGTTAATCCTTAAAATACTCCTACTAATAATAATAACAACAATAACAATAATAATCGTGGTAATACAAATAATACAAGTAATAACAATAACAATAACAACTGTAATAATAACAAAAAATAATCCAAATAAAAAAATCAATAATACCAATAATAATAACGAGAACATTAATAATGACAACAACAATAATGATGATAAAAATAATCCTACTAATCCTGATACTAATCAAGATGACATAAAAAATTATAATAATAATAACATTGACGACAATGAAAAAAATAAATACGATAAAAACAACAACAATAAAACAATATTACAAGTTTTATAAATATTAACAACCGTATCAACAAGAAAAGTAATGACAATAATAACAGTAATGATGATGGTGCTAAAGACATAGGTATAATAATAAAGATAATAACAATAATAGCAATAAAGATGATGATAATAAATATAACACTAATACGGAGGTTGATATTAGATGTTAAATAATAACAATAATTAATTAAATGATAATAACAGTAATAACAATGATAGTGGCAATAATTATAACAACAACAGTAGTAATAACAATAATAATAATAAAAACAATAATAATAATAATAATAACAATAACAAAACAACTACAGTAATAATAACAATAATACACAATAAATAATAAAAAAAATAATAAAATATCATGATCAAGATGGTCAGTGCTATAAATATAACTACTATTATCATCATCATTAATACTATCACATTAACCATTGCCATCATCACTATCATTATATTTTTTTACTAAAAAAAAAAATCTTCAGTTTGATAAAACATTCTTTAAAGACGAATAGATTAAAAAATAATTAGATTTTCAGGAATTTAGGATAAATTCATCTAACGTTTTACATTTCAAAAGAGAGAGAGAGAGAGAGAGAGAGAGAGAGAGAGAGAGAGAGAGAGGGAGAGAGAGAGAGAGAGAGAGAGAGAGAGAGAGAGAGAGAGAGAGAGAGAGAGAAAGAGTAGAGAGAGAGAGAGAGAGAGAGAGAGAGAGAGAGAGAGAGAGAGAGAGAGAGAGAGAGAGAGAGAGAGAGAGAGAGAGAGAGAGAGAGAGAGAGAGAGAGAGAGAGAGAGAGAGAGAGAGAGAGAGAGAGAGAGAGAGAGAGAGAGAGAGAGAGAGAGAGAGAGAGACAGAGACAGAGACAGAGACAGAGACAGAGACAGAGACAGAGACAGAGACAGAGACAGAGAGAGACAGAGACAGAGACAGACAGAGACAGAGACAGACAGACAGACAGACAGACAGACAGACAGACAGACAGACAGAAAGACAGACAGACAGACAGATAACCAAGACAGAAACGAAGACACGACACCAAACGCGAGAGACGATATCGTTGAGAAAATAATCAGTAAATGGAAACCCCCCTCCCTCCCTCCTCCTTCAACCCCTCCCCCCACCCCTCCACCCCCACCCCCATTTGGAAGCTCTCAACACCGAGACTGGAATGAAATTGACCAAAATTCGAGAAAAAAAAAAAAAAAAAACTCCGTGGAGAAAGCTTTACACTCGTACACCCTGGGGGGAGGGAGGGAGGGAGGGGAGGGAGGGGGGGGGGAGGGAGGGAGGGAGGGAGGAGGAGGGAGGGAGGGAGGGAGGGAGGGAGGAGGGAGGAGAGGGGAGGGAGAGGGGAGGGAGGGGAGGGGGGAGGGAGGGAGGAGGGGGGGGAGAGGGAGGGAGGGAGGGAGGGGGGGGGAGGGAGGGAGGGAGGGAGGGAGGGAGGGAGGGGGGAGGGAGGGAGGGAGGGGGAGGGAGGGAGGGAGGGAGAGAGGGAGGGAGGGAGGGAGGGGGGAGGTTACCGTGGGCGTGGGTGGGCGTTAATTCTCGAGATCGACTCGGTTATCGCTACGACTTGATGGATGGTTGAATATTTTTTTTTTCTCTGTGTGTTTATTCATTTATTTTCTTTACAATTAGTACTATCACTAATACTATTAACATTGCTATTATTCTCACCGCGACTTGGTCTGGAGTTTACCTTGATTTCATTTTCTCTGTGTGTGTTTATTCATCAATTTTTTTTACAGCTAGTACTATCACTAATACTATTACCATTGCTATTATTTTCACCGTGACTTGAAGAATGGCTGGCCTAGAGTTTACCTTAATTTCATTTTCTTAGTGTGTGTGTGTGTGCGTGTATATTTATTCGTTTATTTTCATGACCTTTATTATTATCATTAACACTATTACTATTGCTATTGCTATTTCTACCAAGAAGAATGGTTTGCCTGAATCTTACTGATAGGATGAGATAATTTTTTTTGTTTATCTATTTCATTATTATCATCATTACTATTACTATACATTACCATTACTACTATTACCAGGACTCGAACGGCTACCTGAATCCTATCTAATGGGTTTGAGATTCCATTTCTTATCTATTTCATTTATCATTTATTATCTATTTCTTATCTATTATTATCTATTTATCTATTGAGATTCCATTTCTTATCTATTTCATTATCTTATTATCTATCTTATCTATTATTATCTATTTATTATTGAGATTCCATTTCCATTTCATTTATCATTTATTATCTATTATCTATTATTATCTATTATCTATTGAGATTCCATTTATCTTTCATTCATTTTCTTATCTATTTCTTATCTATCATTATCTATTTATCTATTGAGATTCCATTTCTTATCTATTTGATCATTATCTATTTATCTATTGAGATTCCATTTCTTATCTATTTCATTTATCATTTGTTATCTCTTTCTCATCTATTATTATCTATTTATCTATTGAGATTCCACTTCGTATCAATCATTCATTCATTTATCCCTCTTGCCTTCAAGTTAATTTTCCCTTTAGCAAAACCTCGTAGGCAGAGCCAGCCCCTTGCTTTCTCTCTAAGTGCTAGTTGACACGATCAGCAAAATTTTTATCTTCCGTCGCGCCCTTACAAGACATTTTCCTTATCATTATTATATAATATGATTATATAACATCGGGCTTTGTTTAATCTGTATCATAAAATATACAATTTGTTGAAAAGGTGTGAATGAGAATGAATGTCTTCATAAAATAATAGATGTATTTAACCGGTTTCGAAAAATATATCATTTGTTGAAAAGGTGTGAATGATGAGAATGAATATCTTCATAATACAAGAGATGTATTTAACCGGTTTCGAATAAATCTTCGCCAAAGATATTTTCGAAACCGGTTAAATACATCTCTTGTATTGCGAAGATATCCATTCTCGTTCACACCTTGTCTACATTTGTCGCCATAAATACGGTTCATATAATCTTTCTTATTATGAATAAAATACCAGGTATTAAGAATAGAGAAGAGCATATTTAAAGAAAAATTAAATATTCAGGATGAAATTGATATGAAATTCTCGTTATTCGTGACTTCAGCTTCTTTATCTTTATATATCGCTGTCTCAGACTCGCTACTGTTAAAGATAAGATACAAAGACAATGTGAACTTAAGGCTTGAATAAAACTGCAATCACTTCACAAAATAAAATAAAATTCACGGATAAGATCATTCTTAAAAAACAATAAACCAAAGACAATAGAGTAAACGACTTGTAAATCACATGCACAAACAAAATAAATATACAGACACAAACAAACACACAGTCTCTCTCTCCTCTCTCTCTCTCTCTCTCTCTCTCTCTCTCTCTCTCTCTCTCTCTCTCACACACACACAGCACACACACACACACACACACACACACACACACACACACACACACACACACACACACACACACACACACACACACACACACACACACATACACACACACACACACACATACACACATACGCACAAACGCACAAAACACACAACACAAACACGCACAAAACTCACTCTCACTCACTCTCTCTCTCTCTCTCTCTCCTATATATATATATATATATATATATATATATATATATATATATATATATTATATATATCACACACACACACACAACACACACACACACACACACACACACACACACACACACACACACACACACACACACACACACACACACACACACACACACACACACACTTCTACAAGAGCCGCTGATTCAATCAATACTTATGAATGGGGGTAAACAACGCGACCCTTGTGTCACGTGACCACAGAGCTACCGCGGGAGGCCAAAGCTAAGAAGAGGCTGATCTTCTCTCTTCATTTGTAGGCTTATCTCTGCCTTTCGAGAGACTGGAGAGAGATAGGGAGATGATTCCGGGAAAGAAGGGGATGGGGCGATAGTCCATTTTTTTCTCTCTCTTTCTTTCTTTTATCTACTTTTCGTGTGTGTGGATTTGCACGTCCTCCCCGAGCCACTGGTCTTAGGAGGAGTTCAGAGACGTACCGGATTATTGACTTGTATTGAGTTACGTGTAGGCTTATCTACTTCCTTCTCGGTATTTCCTTATGGATGAATCTGTATGACATTTACACTGGTTTATCGTAAGAAATAATCAGAAGAAGAAGAAAAGATCAATAGGCATAAATTTACCTTTTTTCTTGGGGAAACAGACATGCGCTGCTCTTTGTGTTTTCAAAGCTGGCGAAATATAACTTTTCTTTCAACAACACAAACTTCTGGGGAAAGCACTTGGGATCAGATCTCAAGCAGCGCAAAACACACTTGATATCCACACGCATATAAGGATAATATTCAAAAATTATTGTACACGCTTCCCTTCGGCTTTGGAATATGGACGAAAGCATAAAATAGATAAATACAGCGAGACCCCCCCGGGAAGAGGCGCTGGCCAAGGGGGAAGACGGCTTCACCGCGAGAACTAGGGGCGCAATGAAGCTCTCCTGAAGGGGATCTCGTGAACCAAACGACGGATCTGGAAGAACTAGAGTGTCGTCTGACCTTTGGACTTCCAGAGAAAGAACAGCGCTAGTATCAACCGGGAGAAAGCGCTGCGACCCTCCATGACACAAAGCAACACCCGGCGAGCCTTAGCTAACCGCGCCAACCCATCTGCTCTCCAACAATCGCCCTTGCCATGGCCGATCGCCGTTTCAGACCACGCCATAACGTGTCGACCGCTTGGATCCCGAAGGTTAACGTATGGGCTTGTATTTCATAGTCCCCCCTTCCCTCCTCTTCCTCCTCCCGGCCGCTGGAGCTATTTGGAAAACGGAGCCAGCGGAGAAGATCCCGCGGTCTTTTGAGCGTAACGGATTTTAACGGACGCAA
>NW_020871692.1:86616-89116 GCF_003789085.1 Penaeus vannamei | reverse complement strand
TATATATATATATATCCGTATATATATTTACATTTACATATGTGTAAATATAACCTATACATAAATTTATGCATATATCTATATATATATTAATATATCTTTATCTATCTCTCTATCCAGTCCATCCATTCATCCATCTATTTATGTGTATGTTTGTATGTACATATATATATATATATATTATATATATACTATATCTAATATATATAATATATATTATATATATACATAATATATATATACATATATAATGTAATATATACATATATATAATACATATATGTATACATATATATAATTATACACATATATAATATACATATATTATACATATATATATTATATATATATATATATATATATATATATATATATATATACATGTATATATATATGCATATATATACACATATATACACAAACTTATTCATATTTGTGCATGTATACATTAATTTAAATGAATGCATATAAATTCACATATGTTTATGCTGATGTGTTTCTGTATTTATGTATTCATACTGCATGCATGTATGTATTAATGTACATACATAACACAGTATTATATTATAAAACGTTACTTTATACTTCGAATTGTAGTGTCTAATCTTAAGTTTCCGTAAAAACAACAAATTTTGATTAAAAAGATTTCGAAAATCAAATGACATTGTGTCGAATGATTAGTTACTTGACTGACAAATTACTATAACCATCAATAACTGCCTTGATGTCAGTGTAAATAATTAATCTCAACTCTAAAATAAATCTCCCACATTAAATAATGACAGATTATGAAGAAGAAAAAAATCTGGGGATTTCGGAAAATTACGCATACTATTTATCAGTATACTATTTATCAGTATTACTATGTAATAGTAAGAGGTATGAGTGTAAATATCTGGGACATGTATACGCATTTCTTACTCCCTTTGACGGAATATACAATAGCCTCCGAAATTTATTCGCGTATTACAAAATTATCAATTTATTATTCGTATATTCTGTTTATAGTTTAATTCATTCAGCGATCCAGTTTCCAAACTGAAAAATACAGGTCCACCTAAAGGCAACACTATTTCTTATTCCATAATCCTAATTTCTACAAACGTCAGGATATAATAAAGATAAATATATAATATGCTAGAATAAGAAGGTGCAAGAAAAACACACAAGATATACATACGGTGTCGAGCATCATGATCGCTGTAGAAGTGGTTGATGTTAGACTCTTTGGCTCCATGTGGACACCCTCCCTCGCAACTACAGCTTACACCATCTCATCACCACTCCCATCACCACACCTGCATCACATCACTAATTCATCACAACGCCACACTGTCTTCTCCCCAAAAAAAGTGTTTCTTCGGCCTCAGCGTCTCAGGAATGTCGACTGTAGGAGGACGTGTTCCCGACTCTTCATCTGTCACACACGTATTATTATCTCGCGAACTCTCTCTCTCTCTATCTCACCCGCCTTCCTTATCCCTCGCGCTTTTTCTAGGTCTCTGACTCGCAAATCGAACAGCACTTCGGCATTTTTCCTTCCCACCAGTACTAAGAAGCGAGTGTTAAAAAAAAATTAGAAAATGGTCACCTCCAACTCCCCTCTTTCTCAGTATCTTCCATTCAGCGTCGTCTGCTCTTTGGGAGATCGCGCAGCCGCACTCGGTCCCCGAAAGGCGGCATCTCTATTGTAACATTTTCTCCCCTTTTTTGTGTGGTTTTAGCTCTCAGGGAAATGGAAATAGTCGGCTGACGGGAAAGCTGTTCGGGTCCGCTATCTGATATATCGATTGGGATTTCTCTGGCTTTAAAAGGGAGGGAGGATTTGGGGATTTTCTAATTTTATTATTCGTGTCTTTTTTTTTCTTCATATTGTGAGAGAGATGTGTTGTGTGTATGTGTAAAGCCGCGGGGGATTTTGTAATTGATAAATATCTGGTCTTCTATAGCGCATACGAGTTACAAAGAAATATAAATCGTTTGAAGTACATGGCGGCTTTCATTGGGAGCGAATAGCGTAATTCTTTTAATTTCTTTATTTCCAATTCATTCAGGCGTTTCAAGCACTAGACAAATATCATCGCCATTCTTTACATAGCGGAGAATCACGGTTAATCGGTAGATAAAATAATCTAAAACCAATCTTTTTTAATGTTCTTGTCGCCCCTTTGAAATACTCTAATAAAGTATAATTACTATCGTTCGACTTCTGGCTCTGGCTTAGGCGTGCGTGTGTTAAATGACAGATCAACCCTTTCGAACGCACTACGAGGAGTAAACAGTGATCAGCTGACAGCGAAGGGAGGAACTCCGACGCCCATCCTTTTCTCTTCATAATTACACCCTCGCCGCTTCCTCTCCCTTGGCTTTGTTACCAAGAGCTCGACAAATGAAGGGCAGATGATATGACATCGCGTAGAAGGGAAATATAACGAAGAAGATGAGTGATAGAGACTACTCGCCGCTGAGCTCCGCCTGTGTGCGGGCTCTGAGCGACAAG
>NW_020871692.1:66616-81616 GCF_003789085.1 Penaeus vannamei | reverse complement strand
TTGTGACTCTCTCTGGACGTGTGATGCTGCCCCATACATCGGGCATTCTCACTGCCACTCTGCCTTGCCTGGCATTGGATGATCCAACCTATGCAAGTACGGCTTTCAGTAGTATCCCTTTTATGAGTTTGGAAGCCAATATTTGTCACTTGTTTCATGAGTAATGTAGTTATTATAGCTAATCTTTCAAGTTATGGTTCCATTTAGGAAACTTTTATTTAAACAGTTTATGAGGCAGGCTAATTTTAGTGAATGAGATGTAAAATCGTACATCTGAAGAAGGAAATTCTGGATTTGTGAGAGATTACTTTCTAGAATTGAAAAAAATGTTGACCAGTCTTCACATGTTATGCTGTTTTAGTTGAATAAGAAAGATTTTTATATATCTTATTAACATCTGACCAGCTGATGCATCATCTACTGCATTATCCAGTCAACCATGTTATTGTTGAACATCCAGGTTCTGAAGTAATGTCAGACAAGTAACTTGAAGGTTCACATTTTCATAAAATCATGTCTCTAGAGTTGTGGTATAAGGCCTCAGGACTATCAGTAAGGTTAATGATGGCTCTAAACTACCCAGATTATGCATTGATTCGGATGTATAACTGGGGTATTATGTTCAAAGTGAACTGATTTATATAACATTCCTAACACATTGCCACATGATTTCAACATTTCTCTTTGTTAGTAGGGAGAAGAATTCTCGAGGTTCACGTATGTTTGAGCTGAGTAAAAGTTGGGCCTGGTCTGGAGTGTGTACAGAGCCGCTGGATGAATGCAGTGGGGAGATGCATCAGACTTCTTATTGGAAGATTCACGAAGATTGTAATATATGTGAAAGCTTAATTTGATTTTGCTTTTCAAGTTTTTTTTGCATGTATGGAAAAGTATGGTATTTTCCCTCTCTCTAGAAACACGTGCCCTGGCAGAAGATGTCAGTTCAAGGTTGATGGAGTTGATTACCATAGAAGATGACAGAGAAGGGCCTGAGGGATCAGCTGACACTTCAAAGGAAGCATCGTCATCTTCCACCTCAGGAGGTATGAAATCTTTTCATTCCTTTAGGGCTTTTTGATTGTTTTATAAGGGTTATTTGGTTATTTTGTAATGTTAACTATTAGTGTGCTGGTAGTTTTATGAAATTACAAGCTTTGTCATTTTTGTGCTTTTTTTTCAGAAGTTAATAACCAGGGTCTAGACCTTGGTTCAGTTATGGAGGTGCTACTCAAACAATTACGAAACACACCCGTTCCTTGTAAAACAGCAGTCCTGCGCTGGATCTATCATCTCCACAATAAGATTCCTAATAAGGTAATAATTGTTTATGCAATAGATATGACCTTTAGAATTCATTATTGGTCTGTGATGTAGTCATACTGGTATGAGTACTACATACATATTTTACTAGAAGGTCTAAGAGACAGGTGATAATAAATATACATGTAGTTACAAACATATCTATGGTAACTATCTAACAGAGATTTGTCTAAACATGGCAGCTGTCAAGTAATGCATTTCATAGACCCAAAAATGAAATTCAAGATCTAGATATAACAGAAAATTTGATTTGATGAACCCCTACCCCATACCTTTGACAGATGTGTCGTTATCTAGAAGAACTGTTCCACGTCCTGCTGCGGACTCTCTCAGACCCGTCAGATGAGGTGGTTCTCTTGGTCATTCAGGTGCTGGCGCAGATTGCATCCACTACTAATCAACCTCATGCGGCTGCCACTCAGGGTAATTTTTTTGTTATAGAGAGGAGAGTGAGTGTGTGAGTGGAGAGAGAGAGTGAGAGTGAGTGAGTGAGTGTGTGAATGAGAAAGTGAGTGTGTGAGTGAGCGAGTGATTGTGTGAGTGAGCGAGTGAGTGTGTGAGTGAGCGAGTGAGTGTGTGTGATATTGTGTGTATGTGAGTGTGTGTGTGAGTGTGTGTGTGTGTGTGTGTGTGTGTGTGTGTGTGTGTGTGTGTGTGTGTGTGTGTGTGTGTGTGTGTGTGTGTGTGTGTGTGTGTGTGTGTGTGAGAGAGAGTATCTGCTTGGCATTTATGGTGCATTATATCTTGATATCCTGTCTTTTTATTCATCTATTGTAGTTGTTACATACCATAGTGTTAAAGAAAATACATGCTTAGTTCTGTTGTATTCTTTTTTCATTAAAGTTATCGAAGGAGAGGAAAGAAATAGTGTGGACGAATACTTCACAAGGTTTCTCCAGAATCTCCTTCACCTCTTCGCAACAGAGCGGAACTTGCTGGAGGACAGAGGACCCTTCATAATCAGGTTACAGTTTATTCAGGTTAAAGTTTTCAGGCTACAATTTATCTTCAGTTTACTCATTATTTACCTGTACTTTTTTATCCAAGGATAATGATGTTGATCTATGAGGTTTGAATTATGTTGCTAGTTTACGAATATGTTCAATAGACCAAGGGAATTTTAATCTAATAGATTCTGTAGATGATTGTCAGGCATGTCTTGGGAGGGGTATGTATTTTGATATATATCAACAAAGAATACTAAAGGTGACTACATTACTATCCATGAAATTGAAATTGAATATTGAAACATGAAACGGCACTTTATACCCAGGAGTGACATTAATAAGAAATACCACGATGTTGTTCAACTTACACTTTTTTTATAGGAGAGTTTCTTTCATTCATGCTGCGATATTGATTCTTCAGGACCAATTTATTAATCAATATTTTATAAAATGTTAATGATTAAGTAAATATCTTCATGAGTTGAAATCCTGTTTTGTCATTAGAATAATGATACGTAGGTAATTACAGTTTTCCTATTAGAATAGATGATTATACTATATTACTCTTTTCCAGACAACTTTGTGTAATGTTGAGTGCTGAGGACATCTATAGAACTTTAGCTGAACTTCTGCAGAAGGAAGAAAATCTAACTTTTGCTTCTGAAATGGTGCAGACTTTGTCGTCAATTCTTTTAACATCTAAGGAACTATTTTCTCTCCGGTTACAGCTGAAGGATCTGTCAACAGCAGTAAGGCATATCTCGCTTCGATTAATTATTATTTGCCGTCTTGAAAAAAAGTGTTAAATTAGGTTATGTATTAGATTTAGACTCCTCAATAAGGTTCTTGTTTAGTACATTTTCTTTGTATAGAATCATGAATGCAGAAAAGAATATCATGAAATGCTGTGCCAACTCTTAGTTTAACTATTGAACTGTTTTGTTCTTCATGAGAAATATATTTTCATGTATTGTTTTGATGAATATTCACTTATTCTAGCTGGTGTAATATCCAATTTTAGAGTAAGATTTGTAAGATTATCTTTCAAATATGTGATGAGAGTAGCCTTGTTGGGGTTATCTTAGGAAAAGAGACTTCTTGCTCTTAGAGAATAGAATGTATACTTATACATATTATTCCACTACCAGTAAATTTAGTTGGGTACTTGATATAAATGTACTTTTATATATACCATTCTAGGTAATTTTTATGTCAGCAGAACTTACAGGATAGCAGTTGTTGTGCTTTTTCATTTATTTATTTACTTATTTTATTTATGACCATCCCATGTTTCCTCAGGAGAATTGTGAACTGTTTGTGAAGCTCTATCGATCATGGAGTCACAATCCAGTGGCAACGCTGACTCTGTGTCTACTCACGCAGAATTATTCACATGCAGCTGCTCTTGTCCACGCCTTGTATCCTTTTCGACATACTGACATGATTATGGTTTATGATTACAAAGTTTGTGTATTAGGATTTTTTTTTTTTTCTTTTATCAAGCTCATTTTGCTATTATGTAATGCAAAGTAGAAATGGTTTGGTGTGAATTATTATCTGGTTGAAATGAAAATGGATATTTATATTTTTTATAGGAAGACTTGAAATTCATTTTAATCTCATTCTTACTAGTAAAACGATATTCTAAATCTTTGCACTTTTGGCCATAACAACTAGAGAAATTCCTTAATTCTTTATTAAAGTGGAGACATTGAAGTCACAACAGATTTCCTTGTGGAGGTTGACAAGTTGGTTCAGCTTGTAGAATCTCCAATATTCACATGTAAGTAGTTTTGAAAATAATGTATTTTTGATTTTTCATCTTTTATAAACCTTTTATACAAAATATATATTTATTTTACTTGGGTTCAGTAAAATTGTTTTAAAAATATGTGTAATACTAGTTATCAGAGGTCACGAGATTTATCATTGAACTGTCCACACACTGCTACTCTTTCCAAACACCTTTTCTCTTCCTCTTCTGTTCTATCACAATCCTACTAGGTCTGTCCCTCCCAGTCTCACTCTTTTTTTCTCATGACTTTTGACTTTCTTTTCCTTCTTTTTGGTTCATATTTTTTGCTCTTTCATTTCTTTTTTTTTTTCTGATATACTATGTCTTTTCATGGTTCCCTCTTATTCTTTTTGTTATTTTCCTCTCTTTGACTTTCATTTTTACCATTAGCCTCCATTTTCTTTCTGTTTCACTTCTTTTACCTCGTTCCACTCGCTAATATCCAGTTTGTTCTTTTCTTTCAGTGCCGTTAGTTTTTATCCCTTCTCTCTTTTTCACATTTTCTCTGCCTGACAGTTCTTGCTAATATAGTTTACTCTCTTCTCTCCCTCTCCTTTAACTTTACTTGTACAACCTTATTTTCTCTCATTCTTTATCTGTGCCTCACTGTGCTCTCTTGTATACATCAGTTTGTTTCTCTTGTAGCACAGTACAGTAACTTCATCTCTGTCCTCGTACAGATCTCCGGCTGCAACTCCTAGACCCAGTTGGGCACTCTGCCTTGGTTGAAACACTGTATGGCCTGCTGATGCTTCTGCCTCAGAGTGATGCCTTCACACTCCTGCGATGTCGCCTCAACTGTGTTCCCCCTTCGCATTTACTGAAGTATGTTCACGAGAACAGAGCAAGGAATCAAATTAGTGACACACTCACTGTTTGTAAATGTTTATTTATAGATACATTGAATTATTGGGTTTTGCTGGAAGTCAATTGTGCAGTTTATTCTAGAGGAAGGCCTTTATCATCATAGCATGGTGAAAGATATTACAGTTCTGTAGGCTTGCGAGATTAATGATATTTTAATTGTTTCTCTGTTTGTAAAAGAGAACATTTGTTGGAGGTAAAGAACTTGCAATAATTACATCATGTGTCTTTTGTGATTTTTTTTATTGTTTACTTAAAATATATACATGCAGTCACTTATGATTTATATGTCAGTCAACAGAGCCTTTGTGGAGAATATAGCCTGTTGGTGGCCTTTTCATTCAATACATCAACTCATCTTTCATATTTTACTGTAATTATTCCTGAGTAAATGAATTAAGTAGACTTAGAACCTATAAGGCATAGTATTTATCCAGTATCTTATTATTTATCTAATTGTATGTATGTATTAATAAATGCATTTGATAATGCTTTACCAACAGGCACACGCATGGGAAAAGCGAGAATCGGAAGTTGGCAAGCAACATTGATTTTGAGGAGCTGCTAACACACTTTTGCACAATGCAAGACAAACACCGCAAATATAAACACCAGAAAATCAAGCAAAGGTTGCAGTCAAGTATAGAGCCCTCTTCAAGACACCAGAATTAGCAAGTGTGTATACTGTGTTCATATGAGGCTGAAAGGTAAAGAAAAAGCAAATGAGAATAATGAAAGTATTACAGCATGGCATTATTGGGGTACACAAGAGTGTGAATAAGTGAGAGGAGAAATACAGACACAAAGATAGGTTGATCAATACACACACTACACTGATGGACAGATGCATAAAGACTGATATACACAGAGACTGAGTGAAATGAAATGAAAAAGATATGAAAAGCAAACAAGAAAAATAGAGGGCAGGAGAATGATTGAAAATGTGAGTCTGTAGATGAGGGTGTGCAAGAGAGAGCAAAGCTACAAGATAAGAAAGAGACAGATAAATAGACAGTCAGAGAGGGGAGATATTAAGAATACAGTATGATTGTAGATAAGGTTATTATTCAATGGAATGCACACTGTTGTCAGTTATTCAGTAGTTCAAGCTTTGAACAGATGAACAGGGTTTTTTTTATATAGTTTATTGCAGGAATAGTTGTCTTGCCGCTGATGATAATGATGAATTGCATATTTTGTTTTATGTTGCACTTTGCCATATACTAGAAATCGGTTTAATCAAGAACAGAGCACTTATACAATCTGCGGTTCTCATCTGTGTGTGAGAATATGTAGCCTTTACACAGATATTTAAATAGCTGAATATATAGATTGACTCTCTCATTTTATATTCGTATTTTGCTTATACAGTATATATGTATATGCAGTTTCATTATATTCAGATACAAATGTATATCAATTGCATACATAAAGATTTTGAAGGGTCTACATATATCCTGACAGACAGAACTTTGACGGGTTTGTTATTAGATAATAAGTTTCCTTGATTTTCTTCATGTGTGTGACTTTATGTACTGTATGTGTTTGTAAATAAATTATATATATATATATATATATATATATATATATATATATATATATATATATATATATATATATATATATATATATATATATATATATAAATTTTTATATATACATAATAATGGCAAATCAATGTGACAATAAATTGCCAAGAGCTTCAGGCTTGTTTAGCACGAATTTTTCTTACCAAAAAATTGTATTAGCTAGATTTATACTTCTTATGCCAGTATGTGAGTCTTTTACTGCAGAGTTTGTTTGAGACATTCCTTTACACCTATAGTTTTTGTGACCAAGTAAAAATTTTATTCCTTTATCTGCCTTGTGCCTGATCATCCTTCCATTTATCCTTAATCCTTTTTTTTTTTTTTTTTTTTTTTTTTTTTTGCCTTGGTCCTTTTCTCTTTCTTTGTAGCAAGTGTAAAACATTTGTAAAAATATACATTTAGTATAAATAATTTTTCCTGTGATGAAAATCCCATTTGCAGAAGTTGTAAAGTAGTTTGTCATACGTGAAAGCACACATGAGGATTTAACTTTTAAGGCCTGTGAGGAATAGTTTTACTGTTTATATGAACCGACCTTAAAGAGCACATTCTGTTAAATTCACGGTTTACATAGTCAAGTAGGAGAATGCCCAATTGCTTGATTGGTTAGTTGATTGATGAGAAATCCCAAGATGTTTATTTTTAAATGTATGACTATATTTCTAAAATGTAAAAAAAAAAAAGTTACTGTTGTGTATTCGTGTTCAGAAATTATTGAACAAGAAAATTTATCTTGATAGACACTTGAAATTATGTTGAAATTATAATTAAATTATTTTGATAATTGATGAAGTGGTTTATGTACATAATGAGCTCTTGAAGGTTTAATTTAGTCACTTTTTAGTATCGTTATGATTGGTGAAGTGATTTTTTTTCCTTGCTCCCAATTAAAATAAAAAAGACACTTTAAACACTCCAAGGAAAATAAAGCATTCTTGTATTTCAATCTACTATTTATTCACCCGAGTATTTATGTGCTAACAAAAAGACTGGATATAAAAATATGTGGTTAAGAGAAAGACTGTGCACATCTCATCAAAATTCCCTGCCTACATCCAGTACTGCCTATCAGCCATTCTCTAACTAGATATTATAAATATTCTCAATTCCAGATGTAATCCAGGTAATTTTTTTCTTTTTTTTCCCCATTTTCCTTTTTTTTTCCCAAGGGGGCCTGATTGACACTCCCCTGGGCCAAAATACAAGCCAATAAACACTTGTACTATAGTACTAGGCAGGCAAATGCTGCAATAAGAGGATGACCCAAGCTAATGAGATTTAGTTCCACAAGCGTATATGTTGCCATTGCAGCTACTTTTACCATGATTGCTCTTGAGGCTTACATTAAAAACCATGAAACATGCACCACAACCTCACTGGCAATGGAGAACAGATTATACTGTGGAGTCGATATTGCTGTCTGCCTCCAGAAAAAATGAAACACACAAAAAACAAATTCACATAGGAGTACTGAAGACCCTTCCACATCCATAACAAATAGAAGCATGCTACTTAGTTGCCTAAATCATATTATCAGAGCTACAAAACAGTTTTCAACAGAGAAAGTTTCCTAAAAAAAAGACAAAAAAAAAAATATTCTTGAATTACAATTTTTTTTTCTTTTCTTTTTAAATGACATGATCACAAATTGACAAAACAATGCCTTGACAATAATACAACTAACTTCACAGAAAAAAATATAGATAAAAAGATACATGGACAGTGTTAAAGCCAGAGTTTTTTACCAATTAGAAACTTCAAATAATAATCAAATAGAAAAAAAATCATCATTATCATCATAATCATAATAGCAATAACAACAATAATGATTACAAACCAAACACCTTGTTGCAAATAATAAAAATAAAAATATGCTAAAAGCTTCAAGATTTGTAAAATACACACAAGGAGGTTTATACTTCAAGCCAAAAAAGGATACACAATAACAAATTCTTTGGTAGAATGTGGAATATACGAGCTACACAAGAAGAGGTAATGTATAACTAAAAGCCATGTAGCAAATGTCTACAAGAAGCATCTACATGTAAATATCTATCTTTAAAAAATGCTGCTCCCATTTTTTTTGTCTTTTCTTTTCTTTTTTTTTACATTTTTTCTTGTTCTTTATATAATATTTTGTTTTTTGTCTACTGGACTTGCAAACTACATCACAAAATATAAACCAAATCAATAACTGAGAGTTCACAACAGTGTTCTGCTAGCAAATCAAAATGGCAATTTATCAAAAGCACATTATAATCAAATTGGTTTCATGAGTTTACTAATTATTAATAGTTAAGCCTTTTTAAAAACCTTCCAGGAACCTATTGCTCCAATATTACATTTTTCCCTTTCAAGATACCTGTGTTCACAAAGCAACTACATGTGCTCCGCTGATTTTTTTTCTCGAGTGATAGTTCCAGTTGACCAAACCCTACCTTTCAGTTCAACAACTTTATTTACCTTTGCATATTTTGGTTCCAAAATGCAAAGTAAACCACAAGTAAAAAAAAAAAAAATGTCTTAAATGCTAGTTATTCTGGTGAGATGCATAAATATTTAAATAATAAGCATTACCTTCTAAAAGCTGCCTAAAAAGGTATTCAAACAATGATTATTCTACATCTTTTATAAGACAATATATATATATTCCTGCATACGTAACATAGATGATTGCTTGCACTTACATACAGCATTGAACAATAGGGCTTCTCTTGTGTTTGTTATTCCCAGAGAACAATCTCTACTGAAGTGCCTTTCTGCCAGAGACTTTATCTCTCACTTCTTCCTATGTTTTCCCAATATACAACAATGCACCATATTTAAAGCTTGCAAATTTTAGCATTTTCATTAACGAAAAAAAAGACAAATGTCCTTGACACTAATCCATATTTGCCTGCATTAATTTCCAAAGATTCTCTGATAACATGTACAATTATTTCAACTTCACTTGGGAATCAATATGTAAATTTGCAGACAATTTTCAAATAGGTTTACTTGCTAAATTTGTGAACAAGAATATTTTTGAAACCTGCACTTTATAACCCTAATATCATCTAATTCATCTATACCTATATAAAAGCGCAAGTCAAAACTGTTGGATATTTTTTTACAATATATAACTCACAAAACAAAATTTAAAAACGAGAGAAAACAGACCATACATAATCCTTTGTAGAAATGTATGATCGTAAACCCAAAAATATTTTTTTTCCTTTTCTCTTTAAGCTAAAGCGCAAACATAAAATTGCAACGCAATCTGAAGACTAGAGGCATCATCATTTGATTAACAACGAACATGACAAGAGAATCTGACTAAACACAGCATTAATAAACCAAATTTCCTTAATACACAAAAAATGCCATGCTCGTAAATGCCTTATATTTACCATGTTTGTATCTGGCCCATTTCAATAGTTATTACTCACCATTCTCCTTACAAGAGAATAAAAATGATAAAAAATAAAGTTGATACAGCATTGAAATCAACATTACAAAGCAATAAAAATGCTGCTACTACACAAAACATGCAACCAAGTGGATTCATAGATTTAAAATGATACATACCAAAGAGAATATATAAAATACAACACAAAACATAAAATGCTCGGAACAAAAACAAGAAATGCAAGAAATCATATAAAATGCAAATCATTTTCTTATCATGACATACAACAAGAAGTTCAAAACAGGTTAAAGCTTTTTCTTTTGCCAGGTTTCTTGATGCAAAAACAATAGACACTTCAGTAATATCACCAACTTTCACTGGCATTTCACATTCAGGTTTTTGTTTAAATTTTCCACCCTGATATCCCACAGGCATGCAATTGGCAAGTGATGCCCCTTTAATAAAATTATCACATTGGATGATGGTTCTGAACAAATGCACAAGTTCATTCAATTGTCTTACAAGATAGCCTCAGCTCTGTACTAAATACGGGACTATATGACAGATTTCTATTGGCCTAATCATAATCAGATCTTGATAAATACTGATTAATAATCCTATTCAGGAGATATCATTTTGCTTTTTTTTTTTTTTTCCCAATGAAGCCAATATATTCACTGTTATTACACAATCAACTTTTCTACTCACCTTGAATCCTTAAAAAATATCTTCTCTTCAAAAATTGCACTTTTTCCCAGTTTAATTACTTTCAATACTTACACTTTATGAGCACAACAGGTATGTTTTTCTTATAAACACTTCCATTTTACATGATTTTCTCATTCTTCTCTTTTCTCAGCATAAGGTAAGTGATAGTGAGCTGGGTTAGAACCACAAATTATCCGAGGTACACAAGCCTACAAGCAACATCTTCAAGTGCAGACATTATTGAGGAATGCCTTTTTATCCTTTTTTGTCAATCACTTGAGGTCTATGGTTTCCTCTTCCCATAGTGTTACTCTTATACACATATACCTAAGATATATGCATTATTTAGAGAACAATTCTCTAATATCAGTATTGTTACTTGAATGGCCTTAACACACGTTTACAGCACCATAAAATCCATTAAAATAGGATCTGGAAACAAGAGACAACCTAACCTCATGGATGTTCCATATCCATACCAATTCACCTCATGAATCCATCACAAGTTAGTATATTGCTCTTTCTATTTTCCTGACTTTCCTCTGGTGCATTAGATGGTAATTTAGCACAAAAGCTTGAGCATGAAGAATTATGTCAAGTGCCTTCAAGCAAATAGTATGCTGAATGAAGGAGCAATCATCAGAAAAGGGCATAACAGACATTGTTTCATTAGTAAGTGCTCTTGTTCTGACCTATGATGATGTGATGTCATCAACTGCTTTCCACTGGGTAAAATCCTTCTTCCTTTATATTCACAAAATGGAAAAAAAAAATCACTCCCTTTACAGAATTCCAGTTTTAGAAAAAAATAAAATATTTACATATCAAATTCACTTTTAAAGAATGCTTACTACCAGCTTTGATTTCTTAATTTAAATAAAACTCCCTCTGAACATTAGCTTCCTCAATTTTCTAAAACCTAGACAACCTTCTTTCAAAGCTTATCAACATACACATTCGTCTGTACCAAGTGTTAGTTTCATAGGAAAACCTTTTTTCATACACTTCTTAGTACATGCAGTCGTTTCTTTTACAGTTTGCACTCAGTCTGAAGTATGTAAATGATTATTCTTTGCAAAATGGATATCTCAAATGAAAAAAAATTACTTAGACTCAGCACAAGAAGCAGATGAACTATGTGCAACTTGTGAGCAAAAGGGAAAATGCTGCACAATTTCCATCTTTCCCTTTTTTAAATGACTAGCACAACACCAAAGATTTTCTTTGACTTCTTAACACAATGGATTACCAACCTCCAGCAGAATATTAGTCAGTCTTTAAGTTAAACTTCATATTTATTAATTTATCCCATCTACTAAATTTCATTAATTGGAATTAGTCAGATCTTATTGAAATGGCAGCTGAAAAATATATACAACTAAATTAAGACACACCACTTTCTGTATCTATTCCCTTGACAGATCACCTCAACCAACACTGACAGTTGCTAAGGCTTCCATTATCCATCAACACTAATAGCACGAGCAAATTTTTCATTCTTTCCATTAAATACTTATAAGCTACACACTATCGTTCCATAACTACACCAAAGATCCTAAACATAAATTAAAGGGAGTATTTTCATCCATCACAAATGAATTTCAAGTGCTCTCTACTGCCCTTGGAGTCTGCAGTTTTCTACACCAGAAACAATTCACATTTTTCTAGCCGCAATTTATACAAATTATATTACTTCACTTGATATCATCACACAATCTTTCTAGATCTGTCATTTGTTGTATAGATAAGTCGCACATTATATGAATGTTCCTAAATATAGTCTTCTCCACTTACAAAAGTCAGCCAATATCATGGCACAGACTCAGATCTACAATTCAAAAACATCTAGTCTCTTGAAGTTCCCAGCCAAACAACTTGGATTACTCTTATAAAAAAATGATACATCAGTGGTTTGATTGTCATTAAAAAATGTAAAATTTGAGTAATTTGTTCTCTCTTTTTTCATTATGAAAAGATGTACAAGACTTTACAACAATATTAATAATGAAATGTTATTCATTTCTATTCTTTTGTAAACTGACATTTTCTGTAATAGCCTTATTACATTTTAGTAGTTCTTCGACTCCAAATGTGAAGCATCTATGATATGTGTACCACTCCATATTTCTGAACATTATAGCTTCACAATAATCACTATTTCGGAAAAATTCAAATAAAACTGAATTTAAAAAATCAACTAATGCAAATCCACAGCATCCTCGATGGACAGGACTCTAGAAAACAACACAAAATGAATTCAAATTTGCATGTAGTTAATATCAAAGCTAGCTTAATGTTTGTATCTTACCACAGTCTTTCAAGCATTGGTTTGGCTTTATAACAATCAGCTTTGAATATCATGCCACTTTTGTAAGATTGGGTCCTGAAAGAGCTACAGAAGGGCTAGTAGAAACGAGGGAAACCGAAACAACAAGATCTGGAAGTAGATCTTTTTGTAGTTCAGAATACACTTAACACGTACTGGAATTTTGTACAAGTTTCACGTACACTTTTCTCCAAAATATATCTGGAATAAAATTCTATACTTAAATCAAATGGCAGTCATAATCCTTACATCTGCCTACGTATGTGGATGGATATTACCAGCACTAATTACTCAAAAAATATCACCTAAATTTGAATTATTCTAAAATGGCATAATGAGCCCTTGTACCTAACAGAATCTACGGTACATAGCTATTTAGCATCATTAAAGCTAATCTTTATTTCAAAAAGTTTCTAGACCAATATATGCTACCCTCTGGAGTTCAGAACAAGAAGCTCAACCCGCAAATATCAGGTATATTTGGGTACATTTTATAGACAAATGTGTTGGTCACAAAATACTTTCAGATCTTTCAAAACATTGTCCTACTCACTCTTCACATGAGAAAATGTTTCTACAAAATGACCGAGCACTAAATATCTGGAAAAATTTTGTGAAGGCACCAAAAATCTAGCTCAGTCTGTGCTATGCTTTGTCATAAGGACCATGCAGTTAATTCCACTTGAAAATCCTATGCTTTTCAAGCACTGCACTGAACCCCTTACACTTGAAAAACTTGGATTCAAAGGCGCAACAAGATCTCCTGAATCTTAAATCTGAAAATGAGATCACACTCTTCAAGAATGAGGTTTCTTTCAATTGTTATGGTTTGTTGAGAAAGTCACAAATGCCTTGACTGCCCAACAACCTCACTTACAATGGCCTACTATAAACTTTGCTAGTCATAATCCCATGCCTTAGAGCTGAGGTCGATCTGCAAATAACAACTGTGGTTCAGATCTCCCTCCAACTGCTGGTCACAGCAACTCTCTCCTGCGATAAAAAAAACAGAAGGCTAACATTGTCCCCATCTTAAAAGAGCCTCTCATGGTAGGCTCTGATGATGCTGGGTGTTCGCTGATCAAATCCAAGCACAAGAAGGAAGTTCTCTGTTCGCTGGGTATGCAGGTGCTTTGTCCCTAGTCCACACAACACCAATCTGTAACAAGATATGACAAAACAGTTAACCACATTTAAACTACCTAACCATAATACTAGAGAGAAAAAATCAATATCAGTACAGTTCATAAGACTTTTACTATTTTGCCTCTGTTTAATGCCAGTGCTACTGCTACATGAATGACTGTTTCCTGTACCTTTAACATAGTATCATAGAGAGAAAGGTTAGATATATATGTTCCATAATGTTCAGTTGCCATCTAAGTTCAGCAGTATAACTTAAATAAAAAAATATATAAAATGACTACACACCTCATTTGTGTGTTGTTTTTATCATTGATCTGCTTGAGGGACTGGGCAGCAGCAGAGATGGCTTGCTGGTCGAGCTTGTGGGTGATGACGACGACGGTCTCCATATTTTTCTCTTGGGCCCAATTCAGAGCAGCATCAACACTGACCTCACCTATCACCGTCTGCAATAGAGAATACCTTCCCTAATCCAGTGCCCTTCCATCTTTCTCAACACCAGACAGGTAGCAGGAAATAACTCTTAGGAAATAATACAACACATGTCACACATTACAAGATATAACCCACACCTCCTTGAATTTTTCCACCAGCTGCAAGAGAGTTATCCCCTCCGTAACAGGCACTTCAGCTACTCCAGTGCCAGAGAAGGCCAGGGTGTTCACAACCGGGCAAGTTCCACCGGAAGTGAGGGTGAGCACAATCACAGCAGCTCCTTCGTGTCCTGTTACCTAATAGAGTGTACAATGTGAATATATACTCTGAGAAAATGTACTCCATAGATAAATATACCTACAAGAATATGTATGGATACCTAGGAGATTTTAGTTCTCTTTGATCTTTCTGATACAAAAAACTCCTCTATATTAACCAAGAATCTAGCCTAACTAAATTAAGAAAAAAATATTGAATGATGA
>NW_020871692.1:27500-42500 GCF_003789085.1 Penaeus vannamei | reverse complement strand
GGACTCATAAGGGCTCTCGCTCGTCCGGCAGGGTCCCGACCCCGACCGTCCCTAACACACAGAGACTGCTGGGTGCCTGGTGTGCTCCTCTTTTTTGAGACCATTCCGCATTTTCCACATCCAGTCTAAATTAGCTCTGCTAGCCTCCCTTTTTCCCTTCATCATCACCCGACGCTATGACCTGATCCATGGGACACCAGATCAAATTACTCTGGAGAGCCCATCTCTTGTGAGGTGGCTCTCCAGAGAATATTCACCCTCACCGAGGTGGCAGTCACCCACCTCTATAAAGTTCACAATGGCTTCAAGGTGACAGTAGCCAAACCCGAGCACTTGACCCCCTTCCTTTCGGCCGAAGGCCAAAGGAAACTGCAGATCACGGATTTTCACCAGTTCCCTCCCCGAGACGAAGGCGAAATGCACGATCGTGGCTAAAAAGATCGACAGGACGATCCTCCCACGATCGTGTGAGTCGATCTCACAGGAGGTTGCCGCCAAGAACGGTGTCACTGTTCTTGACGTTTACAAGCCACCCGAGTCACGGATCGTCAAGATCCGTTTCTCTGCCCCAGAGGAAGCACAGAGGATTCTCTCGAGGGGACTCATGATGTTTAATACATCGGTCCCAAGTTACAACTTAGAACCAGAGTGCTTTATTCATCTGGAACAATGCCTGAACTGCTACAGATACGGACACAATAAACACACATGCCCACACATACAAAGATGCTCCCGTTGCGCTGGCGAAGGTCACTTCTTCGCCAAGTGCAAAGAGAGCATCAAATGCTGCAACTGCGAGGGATCGCACGTAGCAGTTAGCGGATCCTGCCCAACACGAAAGGAGCTACTAAAAGCAAAACGAACTGAGCTTCGTGAGAACAGAAACACTGCTCCGACATACGCCACAACAGCTGCCACACAACCCATCCAAACTAGCACACCCAGACGACCCACGACCTCCTCGAGGACGACCATGCCAACACTCCCCCAAACCCACGCATTCACACCGAACACAAACCCGAAAATACAAGCCATATTACACGTAAGTCTTATCGCTGCAAAATACAACGCCAAAAGATTCGCAACCATAGTCCCCATCATGTTACAAAAAACGGCTTCCCCAGCATTGTCGTTCCCGAGGAGATCTTCGAAGACGACAACCTGTACATTCCTGAATACACCACAAACACAGAAACTATGGACAATGAGGTGACAATCACTCACCCAGAGCCTCACTGTTCCACAACACACAGACACCTCGTTTTGCAACCACAACCCCAACGCAAACCACGAGAAACCGTACAAGCACGCGATACCACAAGGAACACGGAACAGAAACGCAAACAAACCTCGCCACTAAACACGCACAACAAGAAAGACAAGAAGGATTCCCCGATCCCTCAGCCTCGTCGTCGGGAGATGGATGACACCATCCTCGACGACGACAGTAGCGGCTCCGAGATCGACGTCGAAGTCGTTCCCGAAGCCGAGGACGAGCTCCATGCCCCTGTGGGCGGAGCCACTGCCATGCTCCCCTGTAGGGGGCCTTTGGGGCAGCGCGGAAGTGTCGGGAATTGGTCCGCCGATTCCCAGGAATTCCGCGCTGCGTCCTGCTCGCAGGACTCTCTTCCTGACCTCGAGGAACCGACGGTCGATGCTCGACCACGGAACCGCTATAGGGATCAGGTTACGCCACGCAAGGTAAACCCAGGTCGAATGGGTCTACCCTGAGTGACATGCTAACGATCGTACAAGCAAATGTAAGGTCTTTTTTCCCAATTCGTAATCTCTTTTACGACTTTCTAGATCAAGAACGCCCAGATGTTGTCCTACTGAATTCTACAGCCATCACGAATGGCTATAGAATTCGGCACTACGGTTACACATCCAGGCAAACAGGAGACGGTTTGTACATGGGGTCCTGTATCCTCATCAAATCCACCATCACCTTCGAATTTATCACCCTTCCATTCACTCACCCTGACTTCATGGCAGTCAGGATATTCACCCCAGGGCCCCATTATCCTTTCCACTGCTATATCAGACCCTTAACCAACTTGCCTCTTGCCGATTTCAACAGATTGTTTAATTATACGAATCTCCCAGTCTTCTTTGCCGGAGACATCAACGCCAGCCACCACGCACTACACCACAGATCTACCAACTCGCATGGTAGGCAACTCCTTTCTATCTTTGATACAAAAAGACTCCACTACATCGGACCCGACTTCTTCATCTCATACACGAACGTGGGATCTCGTCTTCGGGAACAGAGCGGCACTCGCCTACCACACACACCTACAACCCGGTCCGAACGTTGGTTCGGACCATATACCCGTCATAATCAAAATTTCCACCTCACCAATACTTAACAAAGAAAGACGATCTTTCCGGTACCAACAAGCAGATTGGGAGTCGTTCAATTCTAAATTAAGTGAAGTTAACTTTCAGTTTAATCTTCATGGGTTTGATTCCCAAACAACAGATGGGCATTGGAATTTCATCTTCGCCCACATCGTATCCACCATGCTGAGTACCATCCCCCGGTCTCAGTATAAGACACGCATCTCATTTTAGCCATCTGAAAGGACAAAACGTCTCCTGACTTGTTTTCGAAATCGTTTCACGCAAAATTTAAACAGGTTAAATCATGTTCGATGGGACTTGTCTATCCTCAGAAGACACGTCATCGATAGTCTTGATACCGACCGACAAAATTATTGGCATAATTTGGTTAAAAATGTAGAGTCTAACAGAGTTCGCAATCCACGGGGATTTTGGCAAAAAATTCGTCAGCTTAAAGGTAGTAACTTCCCCCCTTCTCCCATCTTGTTCAAAATAACGTAAATGTTTCAAATCCCGTGGATGTCATTAAAGATTTTGAAGAACACTGGGCTAAAGTCTTCTACCCTCACCTTCCTCATCCCCTGTTCACTCAACGAATTCAGGATATAGACACCTGGAGTCATGAGAACAGGGTAGAGACCAACCCAGAGCCAATTATCCGTATGGATAGGCTGGACGACACCTGCGAACTCACAGCTCCCATTTCGTGTGAGGAAGTAAAACAACTAATCATGAGGTCTCCTCGTAAGGCTCCAGGCTCCTCACAGATCGGACGCGACGCTCTTATTCATTTCCCTGACAATCTTTTACAAGCTTTGACTCACCTCTACAACGCCTCTCTCGCTTCCGGCTATTTTCCCTCTTGCTTTAAAACTGCTCTTGTGGCCCTCATTCCTAAGCCACACAAAGACCTGACTGACCCTAAGAGTTACCGCCCCATTAGCCTACTCGAGACTTTAGGCAAGACCTTCGAAAGAATCATAAACACTCGGCTAAGGTGGTATCTCGAAGACCATAACCTTCTCTCACACAAACAATTTGGCTTTCGCTCGCATCACTCGACGCAAGACGCACTCAACATCATCACAAACTACGTACACAACAACAAAGACCGACGACTAAAGACAAGCTGTGCACCAAAAAGACCCTTTGATTAAGAAATTGTGTATCCGTAAATTTAAATTAAAGTTCCTCCACCACGTCTCCGGGATGATTCGCATGCACGCAGGTGTACCTCAGGGCAGCACCCTCAGCCCAACACTCTATACATTATACACAAACGACTTACCAGACCCCACACAACAGATTTCACCACTATCCTCTATGCTGACGACTGTACGCACCTAGCTCGACACGATGCGCTTTCAGGTGTCGTCCGGCGCATCAATGACGAACTTGACACCGTCTCGAGATGGGAGCATAGATGGCGTATCAAGACTAACGCGACCAAAACAAAAGTTCTTTTCCTTCAGCAGTGATGGTTAGCCGAGGGACAGCCCAGGAACCACGGCCGAAGAGACCGTGCCCAGAGCATACCCCAGATGGCGCCAAAAACCTGCTAACTTCTTTCCCCCTCCCCCTCAGTTAGCCGAGAGGCTCCGTGTTTGCCATAGCGAGGCTCCACTCCCCGTGGGAAAATTGGGGCGAGACGAGCCGCGCTCAAGGTCGTGGGGTATTCCCCGCGCCACGATCGCGGCCGGCCGCACACGATCCCGCGGCCGCGCGGTGAACACGCGAGTCTGCCGATGGCGGTGAGCCCCTCGATCCTTTTCCTCTTTCAACAAACCCACTACAGCTATTACCTAGATCTTTACCCTGCATGCTGGTCAAGCCCCTTTTTTCTTTTTACTAAAAATTCATTTTCCTCTCCTTATCCTTCCCCTATCCCCACTCCCCCCCCCTCTTCTTTACACTTTATCTTATCTTATACCAGGGGCACCACACTTGACCAGGGCTCTTCGCCCTGACCAGACCTCTCCATGGGGGTGCTCGCCCTGCTCGGCGCGCCTTTGGGCTCTCTTGCCCACTACTGCACTGTACGTGACAGCCCGTGCCACGACAGCTGAACCAGAATTGTGTCTCCATAAACCCACCAAATCAGGGCAAACACAAAACCCTGAAAACTGGTGGCAAGCGGCTGAATGACACGAAAAACTGTTAGTACACCATTGGCTATAATTTCCTTTCTTTTCCCTTTTCATCGCCTATGTGTGCATGCCGTATTTATTTTTACAAGTGCAGTGATTCCCCCCCCCCAAATATCTGAACAAGTGTCCGTGCAAGTGCATTTTCTTTCCTTCTTTCTGTTATCTACCATGTTTTTTCTCGTCATGGTAGATCGTTTTTTTGTGAATCAATTCCCATTTTTATCACTTGCGAGAGTGCATTTTCTTTGGCGTGTTTTCTCTTAAATCTAACGATCATGCTAGCCTAATTAGCATAAATCGCTTATAATGCTTAAATATTTTATTCATTTGGGTGAATATATCGTGCATTTTTCTAAATTATTAATTATTTCTACGGACATTCTAGGTCACGTGACTAGTTCAAAGTATTGCCATATTCTCGACATTTTTTTCTCATTATCTCTCACTGCGTTAACCGACGCCATATCGACGTTCAATTCGCCTATTAAGTGTATATATTTAGGCTGAATATTTAAATAATTTGGTTGAATTATGCACAAACAAACATTTCCCCCACGCTTCCCACCTACCCCCATCATCCTAAACCCCTCCCTTCCTCCTAACCCCCACCCGTTAATCCCCCTCCCTCTCTACCTACTTTCAATATTTCTGTTCAGGCACAAGCGTTAAATTATTTTTTTTTTTGTGTGTAGTGATAACGTTTTATATTTTTTCTTTCCATATCTATATTTATACAAGAAAAGCGTGTCTTGTTTATTTGTATGTTTAAATGAATATCAACAGTATTTTTATGTATAAAGTGTCATATTCGTTTTCTAGTGCGAGTGAATGAACACATAGCTTTTCAGGTCATTTAAGGTCAGGTCTTGTCAATAAATGACAGATCTCACCTTTTGTGACCTGTCTTAGTACTATTTTCCACATTTTTTTCTGAAATTTAATTTCATTTATATAACACGACGATTTACGATAGAGTGATGTATTTACTTCCGGTTTGCATGAATATATTGGGAACTGTAATAATACTAGCATAATTCATCGAATTATAATTTTAAGTTATTATTATAGTATAATTGTGCATATTCTGAAGCATATTTTGCCGTAATTATTCGTCTTCCTTATAGATATATATTTTTCATTCAATCATTCAAATATGGTAAATCCTTACTTTTCATTTATCGGTAATTTGATTATTTGATTTCTAGATTATTGTGTACTTTTTACAATATTATTTACTAGCTATTTCTATTTTTAGCGAATGTTCAGATAACGACATTTGACCTTACTCAGGTAGAAGGTACTTACAGCCATCTGACTTTGCTCGACCCAAAAATACATTCAAGCTATTTGTATTTATTTCTTATTCAATGATCTCCGTGTTAGAGATTAATTATAGTATACAGATACTATGATTTCATATTGTTCGTGATTTTCGCTTTCATGATCTTAATCACGAACCTCACCTCATCATTATTACATGGTCCTTGGTGACGTACCCCAGCTGGGTATGGACATGTAATTAGGTTATGGTAATTAATGTTCAGTTGTTCTCATGTGCCGAGTCGCACACCTATCGCCAAGGCGATCTCAGCACCGCGCAGCGCCTCCTTATTGCTATAGTGAGATAATCGCTGGTATTCCCCAAGGAGATGGGTACCCAATTGCGTTCTGCGTATGAGCTGGATGATATGTCCCTTCTACGGTTGGGTAATCATGTCATCACTTTCCCCAGGGAATTAATTCTAAGTATCACTTACAACCACGAGGCTGTCAGATAAGGGAAGCTGACCCAAACCCGCATGCATCATGCATTGCTCTGTAAGCTTAGTCTGTTCTGCAACAGACCAGTCACCATTTCATTCATTTTACATACTAATTAAAGTACCATTTTGCATGATTTTACATAGTAGTTGATTAATATTGAAATTAACTTGTTCATTGTTATTAGTGTGAATGTTTTTTTTTTCGTGCAGTCAGATCGGTGATTATTTTCATTCCCTTAGCCTCCCGCCCACCCACTCCTCCTCCCCTTCGCCTTTTTCTTCCAACTTCCACACCATCCTATTCCTATTTAAGTCACTCTCGCCCTTACTTTAACAAATTACTAATGACTCTAAAAACTAAAATATATCTATCAGCATTCTAATTTCTTCTCGTGCTATACTCTGACTTACTCATTTCATAACTCTCACCCATTAAATTAATCAACTCGTCTACGCACTCATGCAGCCACATGCGCACATCGTCCCGCAGAAACCCGTTAATTGCACAAGAATTACATGCGTACTATTTCTGGAAGATAACAGACTTGCGCCAATCGTGTATTCTTGTCGCATTACGTTTTATCGTACAAATGTTGTCTTGAGAAAGTATATTTTGATGTAATGAGTCGCTCCCGAAGTATGAGGACTGCATTACCTATTTTCTTTATTACTTTGCCTCGAACTGCTGTTGGTGACGTGTGATACACAACTTCCTTGAAATGAGATAAATTTACTATTAGTCAGACGTATACCGTATGCACTATTGCAATGCACATTTTTGAAATCTGCATTGTTGCATTTTTTCTTTTTTCCAAGGAAGTTCGTCGTTCAAGACAAGTCCTTGCGGACTGCAACACCTTTTGCTTCCTGGTAGTTCTGCACAATGCTTATCTCTTGTAGATTTTCATCTCCTGCTATCTGAGGCAATTGCAACTCAGGCAAGTCCTCGCACACTATTGCAATTGTCTCCCTAAGCATGTTCCTCTGTCTATCCTTGGACAGTGCATTATTGAGAAAAAAATATAAAAAATGAAAAATCATGCAAATAAGTAACACTGTCATTGCAATGTGATATATTTTGATTATATCTTACGGCTATTACACAACCCCCCCCCACTTTTTTTTTGCCCTCCTGTCTCTCACAGTGTCTCTGCCTCGGTGTACTTATTTCAGAGAACGCCAGCACCAGCCCGTCGCGGACGACGGTTAGTAGCGTATGCCGAGCGATCTGAGGAACAAGGATTACCTTCCCATGTCTCCACTGGTAGGGACCCGCGACCAGTGCTTGAAACCTACAGGACAGTTGACCAGGGGCACCACACTTGACCAGGGCTCTTCGCCTTAACCAGGCCTCTCCATGGGGGTGCTCGCCCACGCGCGCCCTGCTCGGCGCACCTTTGGGCTCTCTTGCCCACTACTGCACTGTACGAGACAGCCCGTGCCACGCTACCTACCCCTCCTATCAATAAACAGCTGAACCAGAATTGTGTCTCCATAAACCCACCAAATCAGGGCAAACACAAAACCCTGACTCTCTCTCTCTCTCTCTGGCATTTCTATTGTTTTACGAGTTTTTTCAACCTGCTCTTTTATCAACAGTGCTTTAATGATATGTTTGATAAGGACTTCCTTTTAATATGCACAGACTAGGCATGGCGCTAGTTAGTGGGAAGTCTTCCCCCCGCTGCCACCGCACGCACACTGACACTTGGCCGTTTCCATTTTGCTTGTTTTTTTTTTTTATTGGCCCAGGCTCAGAGGCTACCCTGACATTCATAGAGGTAAGCTTTAACTGAGAGACATGCATGCTTATTTTAATCTTAGGAGAGAGAACAGAAAGAACGCAAAAGCAACAGTTAGATTATTGGATTCGGTGCAGCGTGACCAATACGTTATTGTAAACAGCAGGAAAGCTTAGTAAATGTTACCAAACTTGTGAAATTAGTTTTGACATTAGGTGTGGCTGCGCACAAACTCAGAAGTCCAGTGGCGGTTGTCATGTACTGCTGCTTGCAGATGTCGCGGTCTTTGATAATTTCATCATTCGACTGAAGCCGAATTGTCTCGGCGGGTAATATTTCAAACGTAGAGGAGAGGAAATCGCACCCAAGTCATAACCAGGCGTCGCAGGCAAAGCGAAGGCGGGCGTTCTTGTATATTTTTCCTTTTTCTCCGCCTTATTTCCGTTCCTCGAACTCAAGCCTCCGACTGCAAGTAATTTCTCCCTCCTTACCGATTTTCCGGGAATTGCAAGAGCACCTTCGTGTGTGTGTGTGCACGTACATATACACATATAGGTGTGTGTGTGTGAGAGAGAGGGTGGAGTAGGTGTATCTCTCTCTCTCTCTCTCTCTCTCTCTCTCTCTCTCTCTCTATATATATATATATATATATATATATATATATATATATATATATATATATATATATATATATATATATGAAAGGGTAAAGAATGCAAGAGAAGGACATTGTCATAAACAAGGTCAAATGGCAGTTATCCTACGTGAGCGTAGCGACTGCTAGGAGTGAATGAGTGTGCGAGTCGAAGTGTGAACGAAGCCCCGTGAAGCAGTGACGTAGGTATGTGAGGATGTATGCATTCGAATGAAATAAAATGTTGAACGAGTAAATGAATGTTGAATGTGGTGTGTGTTTTGTTATTCTTACATTATATATTTTTTTCTATGTAATCATTGTAATTATTTCTTAATAAGTAAGTGACCTAATGCGTGAACAATATTCATTCCATAACCAAAGAAAATGAAAAAACACATAAATAGAAAATCAAGAAAATGTGACCAACGAAAATAAATTGAACCAGAGTAATGTGCAAATAAAATATAACAAAAGAAAATCACATGAACCAACAGATGAAAATAAAACAATGAATGTCCAGGGGAATCCCCTAGCGTGACGTCCCATTCACTCTCAGACAACTGCCCAGACGAGACACGCCCACCCGAGGGGGCAATCAACCATAACTCTTACAAATCCTCGGTAAGGAAAAGCGAACCCGTGTTAAACCCCTAGTAAATGTGAAAGTGATTTTAATACTGAACAAAAAAGAAAGTAAAGACGTGAAGTAAGATAAGGTATTTATCAATCAACAGGGTTTCCGGTGTGCATTGTAACATTGCTGAGCCACGTCACAAAGTACACCCTTCTGCCTGCGTGAGGCGTGAGGCGTGGGGCGTGAGGCGTGAGACACGAGGCGTGAGGCGTGAGGAGTGAGGAGGAGAAGCGGCTATAAGTCTGAAGATAGAGAAGAGGAGAGAAAGTGAAGAAAAGTGAAAAGTGGAAAAGAAAAAGTAAAACGTATCACACCCGGACTTTACGTAAGATCTTAAGGAAACAGTGAACTTTAAGGTTACATTGGTCACATTGGTAATACATAATAAGTGCACAAAAATAGGGGTAACAGATAATATTTTATTGCTTCATCATTTGAATTATTTTGCGGGTTTACATTTATTATATATATATATATATATATAATATATATATATATATATATATATATATATATATATATATACATATTTACTTAATATAGATATGTATATTCATATACATGTGTATAAATTTATGTGTATATGTACGCGCGCGCAGACCGCACACACACACACACACACACACACACACCACACACATACACACAAACATACACACAAACAAACACACACACACACACACACACACACACACACACACACACACACACACACACACACACACACACACACACACACACACACACATATACACACACACGCGCACACGAACACACACACAAAAAGAAAAAAAACACACGTACATATATGCATATGTATCTAAAGATATGTGTCTGTGTGTGTGTAACGAGAGAAAGAGAAAGTCCAAATATTGGCTAAGCTCTTAAAAGTTAAGTGCCGCCGGAAGAAAAGGAAGGAAGCGAGCGTAGGAGTATACTGTGAATCAGAGGAATAAATGGAAGGTGAAACTACAATGGGAGCGTTAGTGTCTTCTTTTTTTTTAATGTTGTATAGTTAAACGCCACCTTTCCTTACTGGAGTTAGGAGGCATCGGTATGCCAGGTAAGGTTCTCTCACGTGCTTCTGAGACGTATCAGAAACCACAAGCTGAGGCACCAGAGGCCGAGGCAATTTGGATTCCCTCCTGGTAAATCCACAATAGACGGTATCCTGGCGCTTCAAGTCATTGTAGAGCGCCGTCGTGAGTTCAAGCGTGAATTACACGTAGCCTGCATCGACCTCAAGAAGGCATTTGACTTGCTACATCGCGAATCATTCTGAGAGATCCCAAGACTGAGAGGAATCTCAACGAGGATTATCGAATTAATAGCAATCCCGTATACTATTAATGAAAGTGCTGTGAAGTGTGGTGTCGAACATCTTCCATGGTTCATGAGTAAGGGAAGGTTATGGTCTCTCACAAACACATCATATATAGTCCACAGTCATTGCGAAGCAACATTGGGCAATATTTAAGTTAACAACCTTACATTGCTGACGATGTTCCTATTCTATTTGAGTCTATAGAAACCCTAGTGGCGGCTCTAGATGCATTTACTCCAGAGGTCTCCTGGAACGAGAATACAGGGCCATTATCCACGAAAGTTCTCAGACAAATCTGAGACAAATATTCAGACGTGTCTGAGAAAAAAATAGGTCGTTCGTTTATTTACATCGTTGATCTATGCTTATTTAGTAATTACTTAATACATTAAAATATTTGCAAAAATGCGTTTCCTGTCCATAACACACGCAAATCAGTCATTACATTAGAAAAACAAACACAAAACAAAAATCGATACAAAATGTGAAGACGGCCTTAGCTGAAGCAAAGCATGTTCTCAACTTTTGTGTCAACTCTGTCTCAAATGTAAGACAAGGTCGCAAAAGTCTTAAGTCATTTGAGAATAGACAGACGGTTTCACATTCGATTATAGGCCTATGTACGTATATGTGCATATGCGTGTGTGAATGTATAGATTTATGAGTGTATATGCATATGTATGTCTGTGTATATGCATATGTGTATAGATGTATGTATTTGTTTGTGTGTGTATATATATATATATATATATATATATATATATATATATATATATATATATATATATATATATTATGTATCTATGTATGTATGACTTAACCACTTGCGACCCTGTCTTACATTTAGTTTCAGCCAACCTCAATAGTTAGAAGAATGTTTTTTTGTGTTAATAACGCTAGTTCTTGTTTTCAGTGGGTAATGTCAGCTGTACAGATGATCCTGATTTTGCTCAAGCGCTTTGGCCAGATACCCTACCTCCAGATAACCCAGGGCAAGACAAGCTGTGGGGATCACCTGAGGAAGTTAACGGTGAAACCTGAAAAAAAAAAAAAACATGCGGGAAGATAAATCCAGTAAAATGCAGCCAGGGAAATTACAGCACAGGGCCTCGGACACAGGAGAGTTAGCCCGACACACTATCATAACGGCAGCCAACGTGCCGGGGAGCCAACCATCTTGTCTTCAAACGCAAAGAGAATCAATACAATTTTTTCGAAGTGCTGACAAGGGTCGGAGGTTAAAAGAGGAAGTGAACTGACAGGCAAATGTATTGGAGGCCAAATGAAAGGCGATAAGATTAACCCGAGAAAAAAAAAAGTTATCAGGAAAGGAAAACATGAAAATACAGACATGATCGAGTTTGTTTTTTCGCTCCGAGCTGCTTCGGAAAGCGGAACAAGAAAACAAAGAAATTGTTCGGTGAAGAGAAAAGGAATTGGTAACTTTAAGACTAGTACCATGACTTACAGGAAAAACATTAAATAATAATAACAAAAAAGACGCTATAGTACTGATATCTATTATTAATACAGATATAAAGGTAACAATGGCAATAATGACCATAGTAATGATAAACAGCGTAGCAGCTATTTTGCTGTACTAGAAAATGATAATAGGTATAAAAAGTAACAATATTGATAAATAATCGTTATGTCAGAAGAAAAGATCATTTCTACTCTTAAAGCAAAATATGCAAGTGGAAGAAAACAACTCCCCTGAACGCAGGAAGCTGAGAGGTGTGTTGCAAGAAATATGAGCCTCCGACGGCCCGAACACGAGGACACGCATTAAAACAAAAGAACCGCCTGAGCAACAAAGTATGGAAAGAGAGAGAGTGGGAATGAAGATAGAGAAAGGGAGGAAAATAGAGAGTGAATCAGATTCAAATAATTGGTTTAGCCAAATATTACTAAAAACATAAAGCATAATATAACCGAATACGGCTGAGCCCTCCAGTTTACTCTTTTAGGAAGGTCTACAGTAATATAGTTATTGAGCTTTAAACAATAGGGTTTATACTGCCGACATAAGGATATACAAATACTGAATATATTATCAGTTACACAACCTAACTTTATATAGTTGCACTAAACTGAATATCAATGTTTTACTAGAAAGTCTAGTATTGTTAGTAGTTATCTTGCATACGACTACTTTCATTATTTTACGACACCGACATTAAACAGGAGTTCTTCTAACATGATAGAGAGCATAATGGAATATCTGATATTGTTTCACTGTTTTTGAAAGGTAATAATGTGCATTTTCAGAAAGACCATTACTAAGGAAAGGTCCTCGATGCAAGACTTAATTTTCAGATTTCATAAATGTCAGTCAAGAGGTTATTATGATTTGTATTATACCTTCCACTTGCTTTGGTATTTAACATTTTATTACCAGGAGTGTGTATGTATATAAGCAGCAACAGTATCTATTGTATTATATTTCAGTGATTCTTTAAGGAAGAAGCTGCCATTTGTATGGTCACATGTTCTAGGACTAAGATAGTTTGTATCACTCGTTTTGAACTATAATTAAGGGTTTCATGTATTAATCAGCTGCTCCCCATGTGATTTGCCCACACGTCAAATACGGGAATATCAAGGAATTATATAAGCGCTAGTGTCTTTACATGCCCACATAGTTTACTGAACTTGTGCTGAATACTGTATAGTTAAAGTTAGTTTCCCATTTTAACTGAAAATCTACGTAATCACCAGAAAAAATAATGGATTCTTGTCTTTTAAGTAAACGATGTCCTCTCTTTACTTGTGACCGACTGAGTGGTAACTGCCTTATTCTATGGAAGATGGCATAATGATAGTTTTCGAGATTTAGATTCTATTTACTTAAACCAACCCAATTATCGATAGTAGTTCATTATTATTTAAATTGATCAGGGTATGCAGTGAATTACTAGAGTTGCATAGACATGTGTCCGGCATAAATGTCCTTTAATATATGCAAAGGAATGAAGGATTCCTTTTCTCACATTATATGTATATAATTAAGATAATAAAGAACTTGTTTGATTTATTTTATTTACAAAAGAAAAATTATTTAATTTCATTTAGTTTGTAACTTTTTGGCCAGTGACGCTAGAGTTATACGAACGCCCTACAAAAACGCTTTGTTTTGAATCCGCAGAGGCCTCGCCCGAAAGCCATATGATACGCCTTTTGCTGCGTAGATTTCGACTGTTCTTGCTTTGTGAAAATTGGCCACACTGTAAATCAACTATTTATACTGTTAATGATGTATTGTTGAGATGTTTGAGCATATGTTAATAACATAGTTGTGTATTTTATGTGATATATAACGAAATTATGTGATATAATTAAGTGCCATTCCAACTGTATTCTTATATTTTTATGTAGCTTTATTTCAGTTATTTACCAAAGAATAATGTTTTGTTTCCTTTACATTTAATGCTAGTCTTTAGTTATTGTCTTTTATAAAGTGCCTTAAATAGCTCAGGAAATGTCTTACAGTAGTATAAGGAATAGGAATTCGTTTGTTTGTTTAATGTTTAAAGGATACTAGTCTAGCAGTATTCTTTTCATATTTTTTCATTGATTCGTTTGATTTCTATCTCATATTGTGTTACTATTACTTGATATTTGTATGATTTATTTACTTTATTTATGTATAACTTTATATCTCCAAATTTGTCAGGATTTATTTTCTTACAGCTTTTCACCGCGCGTGCAAGTATTGTCAAGTTCACAAGTTACCAGTTTGTGAACTAGACAATAAAGGTTTAACTGACTGCAAGTTTTTACTTGAAGCAGTACAATGTATTTGTGTTGATTCTCTCATTGAAGTACAAAGGGAAAAGAACAGGGTTGAAAACCGAGCCCTGCGATTACGATATGTAAGGTACTTAAAGGTGGTTACTTAATGATACATATTGATTTCGGTTGTTTCAATAGATTGAAAACCATTTGTGAACTGTGTCTCGGATTCCATAGTTTTCATATAAGTGAACATCTGCCTATTCTGTAGATTTATGTTTCATGGATCCATATTGAGAGCCAGTTATCTTTCCCTCTACCTTTAAAACGGTATCAAATTGCCTACTGATAATTTTCTTCAGATTTTTTTCTGTAAACCATCTGTGTGAGTCAGATCGCAAGCTGCATAGGATGAACTTTAGTTATTTTGATTTATCTACAAATATTCCTGTTTATATTAGGTTATGCTTATGCTTCATGCGATTGAGTATGGTTCGAATAATCTGCGCGACTATAAGCATTGAGATACCGCCATAAACAGATCTTCCCAGCTCTCACAATTTCTAAAAATAAGAAGAAAAAACAAATAATTTGACATGCGCTAAGAAACGCCTGGAGGTCTCTGTCGTTGGGAGAGGAAACAGCTTAAGCTAGACTTTTGTCAATATCACA
>NW_020871692.1:5000-10000 GCF_003789085.1 Penaeus vannamei | reverse complement strand
GATCTGCTCACTGATCTAACTAAACTCTGCAAATCTCATCTCTTCTCTGCCCTACTATCATCTCATCTTCTCTCCTCCTCTCTCGATAATTCTCCATCTTAGGAGTTAAACACTACTCTAATCCTAAACCCATTTCTCTCGTCTCTCTACTGCTCTTGGTTCCGCCTCATCTTACTAATCTCTGTTCCCTCGCTGCATCTCTCTATGTCTCTCTCTCTCTCTGTCTCTTCTCTGTCTCTCCTCTGCCTTCTCTCAGTTCTCTCTCTCTCTCTCTCTCTCTCTCTCTCCTCTGCTCTCTCTCTCTCTCTCTCTCCTCGTCTCTCTCTCTCACACACAGCTCAACACTACACACACATCGAGCACAGCGATCACACCACCTTATCTTTTCTCTTACGAATATCTCTCTATTCAATCTAACTTTACATCTTTTTCATCTTTGTTCAAATCCTTCTCACCTCTCACTGGCTTCATACTTATCTCCTTTATCCTAAGAATTAATTTTTGTTTATTATAGTTACTACACATATAACTTCTCCCTTTACTACTCGTTTCTTTGTTCAATATCTTCCCCATCCTCTCTCTCTTCTCTAATGTACTATGTGGAGTGTATATTAAACAATCCACCAGCCAACTTCACTACTTCTATCTCTTCCAGAGTTAAAAAGAAATATCACGACACACTATTTTATTATTATTGGTTATTAATGTAGTATCACTGAACAAACGAGAATTTTAAAAACACAGTCATATCTATATAAGAACTCTAGTAATTGATAATAATAGTAATAACAAATACATTGTAGGGAAACATGACGAGTCCCTTTAAAAGAACTTTAACAAAGTTCTGAAATGGTTTAAAGAACACAAAAAATTACAAAAGCACTTAGATAATTATAGTTCCGCTCATTGTACATGACTGTCCAGCCATTAAGAAATAGATATTATATAGACGAGAGAGATGCCAAGCAATTTAGTGCCACCATTTGTTTGAATGCCGAAATATTCATACTAGAGGACCACTTGCCACTATAAAAAATACAAAATACCCGTAATCAATCGATACTACAATTAACCTGTGCCTGTCACTTGCTGAGTCCATACATACTAAGAGATCTATTCTTTCCTCAACGATTGAATAACCAATCAAATAGAAAAGAACATCCCCATCATCCGGAATCTCTGATCTATTCTCTGCCATTGACATGCAAGGCTAACCAACATCGAAAGCGATTCGGAACAACCATCTTTAATAGCAACACTGCCAAGGTAGTGACCAGCACAAGCATCAACCACAAACGGTGTACAATGAGTTACCAAGATATATTACTAATTTGATTCTTTTGAAAAGAAATTCCTTATGGCTGCTACTGAGGAGAATATTAATGTAATATAATCCAATTCCGATAAAATAGGCGAGTAAGAAAATATATATTGAAGATAGATAAATAAAAATAAAAGATGTGACTGCCAATATTAAATACAGTATATACATACATATATAAACAGTTTGATACATATACTTTTATTCAATATTCTAATTCCTATCTTGTTTTTAAATCTGGCGGGTCTGTGGTGACAAGACGTGCGGGTTTGGTTTTAATAAAAAACATCTATCAAAACATATTACTCTTATGAGATGGGCATTTACGAAGATGGAATAACTTTAACAAAATAATCGGGCCACATATGTACGAACTCCAGAGATGCAGCTCCCTACCCTCCCCTGGCAGATGTAGTCAGGGAGCGTTTGTGTCAAAGCTAGTATGCCTTCCATCCTGTAGCGCTCTGCAGCTTCAGTCCGCCCTAACGCCAAATTCAATCAATCTAAATTCAGCGTGATATAGCAACTATAACTATACACCAATACATTTATCAATATATACTTAAATGAGTATGTACATCATTATACTATCATAATATCCTGGCATACTAGTCACGGTCATAGATATATCATCTTAAGTAAGAATAACGCAGCGCTATAATCAATAGTAACATTACCAACTACAGTTTCATATATCCATTACCAATTATTAATTATTTACATATTACTTATCATCTAATATACTATACTACCTACTATATAATACTATATACTATATATATATATATAAAGTCTAAGTATTTATATACTATATATCTTACCTATATATAGCAGCTCTATATATTATGATAATTACTTACTACTGGAAAGTAATGTAAGTTGACTATATGTAGACTAGCAATATTCTCTATGTTAACGATGGAGCTATAATATTCTATCGTTTAAAAGCTTTGCGACAATCAGTTGGAACAATATTCATCTACGTTGTTATCCAACAACGACATTACTACGAATGTCCTCATCAATCATGTGTGTCCCCAGAGCAAACCACTGAGGGAGAAACGAATATCAGTACGAAATATCGCATTGATGTTTAACAATAGAACACTGCCAGCGACCACCCTCAGAGCCGTATCAGCAAGAAGTAAAGACCCCTGAAGCCGATTCCATCGTGAGGCTGCAATGCCGAGCCGGACCTCCTTGGACCCGCATCTAGGAATGAAAGCAGCTTTATTTATCGACGCGCACTTAACGGCGCCGCCGAGAGGAAGCAACGCGGACGAACAGACCGCCATCTTCGACGGCTGATCGCGGACTAGCCTGGAAGAGGGGAAGTCTCTGGACGCATTGCATCGGCAGCGGTCACCCACTTTATCCTAACTTTCAGTTAAATTGTTCCGGATCGACGCGAAAACAGACCTGTGTGTCTGTTGCGCACTTAGATGTTAGACCCCCTCCGTTCTGAAGCCCCCGAATAGAGCGCAGGACGTGATACGACTGTCATTCATTATCCCAAATGGACATGCAAATGAGGCCCGTAACGAAAATAAGCAGAGGCTTGGAAGTCCGCAGACGAACGCAGGGGAAATGAAAGGCCTGCATTATGGTTGAGGAATCCAACTGGAATGCTTGTAGTCGAATGGGAATGAAATGCATATTGCTGCAGTTGCCACTCTCTGGATGCACACAGTTCCAGTTCATGATTGTGTCTCTTAGCAATGTCTTGGCTTTTGTTTAACCGAGCTAGAACTTGCATTTTTAAATATTATTTGTTGATTGGTCCAATTTTGTGTAACGACTCAAATAGCTTGAGAGTAGTTCAGTTTTCTTGAGAAACACTGGCAAACACACGATATTCTGCACCACCATGTTGCTGCACAAATAGAAAAGGGGAGATGGATAAATGCAGATGCGGAAGAGAATATTTGTGTGTTTATGAATACAAATCTATATCCATGCTTTTAGTGTGCATCATTGTATGCTAGCATTCAGCTATGCGTGTTTGTATGAAACAGCATTGTAATGTATTAAAGCCGCTCATGCACTTGTTAATTAATCCAAAGCCAGCATTGTGCACCGTAGTTTCGGTGAAATTTAAGTGTTAACCTATCAAGCTTAATGTGGAAGGTTGATGAGGTTAGTACATGATCCTCGGGACAACGACCCATGCAGGACCGCTGCCACCGGAGCCAGCCAGCATCGCCCGGAGCAGCGCCTGCGCCGCTCGACCCGCTCCTCCGGGCCCTGCCGACGGCTATCTCTATATCTGTCTATCTATCTATCTATCCATCTATCCGTCTCTTCTACGGAGCCATTAAGCCACTGCATCCTTGCTTGCCTCCCTGGACAAAGGTCGACCTGGATGTGGACGGTCTCCGGTAGGGCTTCCCAACAGGTGAGTGAGTGGCAGGACATTAAGTGGGAGCTTCGAGGGCCACATGGCGTGAGCGGCAGGAAATATAAGGTAAAGAGAGATGGAATGCGCCTCGATCACATGGAAGGGAGTGAGACAGATTTTATTCTTTCCTTTCTCTTCTCTTCCGTTCCCCTCTTTTTTTTTAATCTATCTGTCTATTTATCTATCTAACTATGAGCACAAGCACAAACAGTAATGTGTACATAAAAATGAAAACAGCCACAGTAAGTACTGTTCTTACTGTGGATGTTTTTATTTTCTTCTATTCATCTACACACACATACACACACACTATGTCAAACCTGATTCTATAAAAACAGGTCAGAATAGTCCGATTTTATTTCTGATATTTGGAAAATAGCGAGAGCTCTGCACACGGGTATGGCCATGGGTCAGCCACTAGATGATGCAAATAAGTGATTTCTCATCCGGATCAAACTGCTGCTGCTGCTGCAACGGAGTGTCACGAATCAGCTTGGGCAGTTTCTAGGAAATCTTTTGCATTTTTGTTGCGCTACTTTGTTGTTTTAGCGCTATGTATGGCATTCTCAGCCAGTTCAGCCACATCACCTGTTTTTTCAGTCGATTCATATCTGAATCATGGATATTGTTACTGCGCCGTCAATATCATCATTAAAAAAATGTCATCACTGGTAGTTATGGTTTATACGTGTTCAGCGCATTACGAGTTCCTGTACCATAATTTTGGTATTAGAGCAGCTAAGGTCTTTCTGAAGCTCTTCTTCTTTTGTGTCTTCCATGTTTGCAGATCGGGCCTTGGTGACGGGCCCTTTCTCGAAATGCAGAAATGTGGAACTAATTGCATAATCAGTTCCATATTTCGTTTAGCTAACGAGTTCAGTAATGGTATATATAGTTACATTCATCTTTTTAATTGAATGCCAAGTTTCTCCAGGTGATTCACGGTCTTACGTTTCAGAACATTTTGGGTGTCATCTGCCAAACGTCATAGTCTCGCCGTGACGTAGGCACCTATAACAATTAATCTATCCGAATACGATGTGTGCCGCCGAACCGCAGGCGCTTGGGCTCGACCAAGACCACGACGTTTAGTCGTTCGAGGTCCCTGCTGCATGGGTGCGTCAGAAAGCGTGACGCGAAGAAGCATCATCTTCACATCTGTCTCTGATGTATGAAAATAATAATGAACCCAAAGACAATACAACTGACACAGATATTGCTGATCTGCTGTGTGTATGGCTTGTGTCCGATGCGTATAATAGCATAGTATATGCATTATAT
>NW_020871691.1:53156-73032 GCF_003789085.1 Penaeus vannamei | reverse complement strand
GGGACGGGACGGCCTTCCTCGCCCCGGCCCAGTTCTCGCTCCTTTTCTGTCGGCCTGTCGAGCTGTTGAAGTACTCTAATTATTGAGGGGCTTTATGATTTTTATTTATTTATTTATTTATTAATGTTGGATGAAAGTGATTTTCGAGGAAACAGGTTTTGCTTTTCTCTGTCTCTCTCTCACTCTCTCTCGATTTTCGTATGTATGTGTGTGTGTGGGGGGGGGGGTAATAATGCCAAAAATTATTATTATATTCTCAATCTGCTTGTTCAACTACAAACTACCCTAACATTTTTTTAAACGGGATACGTGTTCATTCAAGAAATGCTTAGTTATAGTATTGCTTTAAAGATCATTATCATGATTTTAGTCAAATGTATTTCTCCATTATCAATATTCTTTAATACAATATAATAATATCATACCTGCTGATTATGTTTCAAATTATGTTTATTAAAAACCGCTTGTTCAAAAGTTGTCCTTGTGAAAAAATACAGATCATGCAACAAAATTAACTCCTGCATGCAGTTCGAAATCAAACAAGCAGGTTTTCCTATCGTAGAAGCCGAAATAAAGTTCCTGGAGGGTGGACGGTGGTTCAGAGAGGCACAGAGCAAGGGGAGCTGAGGCAGAGGGAGGAGGCTGCATAGGCAAGTCCAGTCCTCAGCTGTGAAGGCCAGCTTTCAAGTCCACCATGGAGAGTGATACTCCCAACCAGGCTGTGTTTGGCAAGGTAAGTGGCCTTTCACACCTTTTCCACACCACGTGTTGGTTCAGGAAGCTGTTCTTTTGAGCAACAAGCTTACAAAAATGTATATGAGCAAAAGGAATAACTTCAGCAATGTTTTTTGGGAAGTAACAGTGTCTCCCAGTTTAGGCCATATTTGGAAAAGTTTTGAACTTTTTCCCTACTCTTTTTGGTTGTTTTGGGTCCCATCTTCTAGCTCTTTTTTTATTACAAACCTTAAAGCATACTTTGAGGCTCATATTAAAGAAATATCAGTGTTGGTTGAATGCTACAAAACACCTGTAAAGAAAGGTATAAAAGCAAATTGCATTTCCTGCATTGCTCTATTTCTTTGCAGAGCATGCTTTAATTATTACAGGGATGTTTGGCATAATTCTTTACAATATTTTTGAGGGGGCTGCTACAAGGGATTAAGGGACGAGTAATATCTCATATTTAGTAGAAGTTCGTTGCTGTCCATGGTTTGTCTACTTTTGTTTTTTTCCAATTTGGTTCTGTTGAATCTTGTGTATTAGAACCAAATACAGCCAGAAGCCCCTGTTTATTTATCATTTTTTCAATTTAGATGTAATTATGTGGTTAGGAATTGTGTTAAGAAAAGCAACCAGTTTGACCTCGTCATTTATGTGAGAAAAGAATATAAATGTTCAGCACAGCTTGAATTAAAAAAAATAGCTAGACATTTTCCTATTACGGTAAATAGGAAAAACACATGATAGGGAGAAATGTAAAGAAAAATGTAGGGAAGGGATGATAAATGATGAAAGTTACAAGAGATATGACCCTATCCAGGTTACCGAATATTTCTTCTTCTTTCTTCTTTTATAGGGTTTTAGACTTTGTGCAGTCTATATCCCCTGGATCCTTTTTCTTTTCTATGCTTTTTTTTATATGATCTTTTTTAATCTGTTTTTTCTTATGAAAATTTTGGAATGTCTGAAGGTGTAGTACTTTTCTGTTGGTGAGAGATCTACACCTGTTAATAATAAGTCTAAATTAGGGTTGTTTATTTTGAATTTTCTTAGAGCTTCGTTTAGGTTCGTTCTGCTGAAATGGAATTGAGGACATTGGAGTATTATGTGTTCTATATTTCTTCTTCATTATGACACCATCTGCAGAGTGGGTCATTTATTATTTTCATTCTATGTAGATGCTGGTTTAATCTTGTGTGTGTGGTTTTTATTCTTGTTATGCATACATCTAGTTTTCGGTTTTCAGATCTTGTCCATGGTTGAGGTTCTGTGTTTTTCATAAGATAATTCTTTGCATTAAGGATGGTATTTAGTTGTCTTTTCCAGTTGTTTTGATTTTTTTTATTCTAATCTGTTTAATCTGTATTTTTATGTCTTCAGGTATGGTTATGAGATTTCTTATATTGTGTGCTTTTTCTGCTGCCTGATCAACAATTTCATTACCTTTTATGTTTTTGTGTGAAGGCATCCATTGCAAGACTATTATTTGTCTTTGTTTTACTAGTGTGTATATGATTTTTTGTATTTCAAATATAATATGTTTAGAAAATTTTTGGTCTCGGGTTGGATATTCGATGTAAAGCAGATTTGGAGTCAGATAATATTACCGATTTTGATAATTTGTTGTTTTGTATGTACTTTAAACCTTGTTATATTGCAGTATCATCTGGTGATTTCCATATGATTATATTTTTATCTTGAATGTATATTGCTTCTGAAGTGGAATTAATATTGTTTATTTTTGAGTCGTATGAAAATATTTTTTTATGATTTAGGTATTTTGTGTTTTCTATCATTGCATATTGTGATTTTATTATTTGTTCTTGGACATTTTTTGCTTGATAATTCAATTTTTTTTTTTTTTTTTTTTCAAAAATATTGAACCATGGTGGGATAGGAGTTATATTTGGCAATGCTTTTGTTTTTATATTTATTTGTAATTCTTTACAAGTTTCCAAGACTCTATATATTAAGCTTCTTTTGTCTTTTATGGGGGTTGTATTCTTTTATATATGTTATCAGTTTTTTATTTGCATATATTTTGTTTTTTTCTAGCATTTTTAACATTTGGGTAAATTCTTGTTCTTTTAATTTATTTTTGATGGGCATCTTATTAGTTAGGGTGTATAATGTCACAACTGGGGTGCATGGTAAGCAACCTGTGGCTATTCTTAAAGAATTATTTTGAATAATTTCTAGTTATTTTCATTTCTGTTATTTGTTGTACCATAGATTGATATGCCATATTCTATTTTTGGTTTAATTTAGATGTCATAGAATTTTATCATTGTTTCTCTATTTGCTCCCCATGTGGTAGTTGATAGTATTTTCTTTATACTTATTCTGTTTGGGTATTTACAAGTCACTGATGTGATTTTTCCTCATTAGCATCAAATTCAAGGCCTAGTATTTTGTGTTCGGTTGTAAACTTAAGTTCTTCATTGTTTATCTTTATTATTGCTATCTGTCTTATTTGTTTTTTTGTGAAATACATAATTTTACTTTTTGTTAGATTTATTGTTAATTCCCTATCGTTAGCCTATTCAATGATTTGAATTAATCCTATTTCTATGTGGCAGTCCTCTCTTTATTTTTCCTTCTTCAGACTTTTTGTTTCATATTGTTATTTGATAAGTTCTGTTATTTAAAAAGTTATATATCCATTTAAGTGGGGTGCCTGTTATTCCGAGTTTGCTGCTTTTTTTTATGATGGCTTCATGGTTATCTGTGTTGAATGCTTTCTCTAAATCTCTAAAAAAAAATTCTTTGTAGGCTTTGTTGATATGTAAATCTATTATGTGCAGAGTATTTATTGTTGAATAATATGGCCTGAATCCTGTCAAGTCTTGACTTAATTATTATTGCTTTCTAACCACCATATCGGTCTATTATTTATTACGCTTTCCAAATTTTTTTGTAAGCTTGAAATCCTGCTTATAAATCTATAGGATTTTTTATCAGTTGTGTTTTTTTCATGATTTTGATATAGGGTTAACTAATGATTTTTAAAATTCTGGGAGATATTCCCCTTATTAAACTGACGTAAAAAAAAAATCAAGTATATTATTTGGGGAATTTTTAAATAATTCATATGGGATTTTGTCTGGACCATATCCTTTATTATTTTTTGCATTCTTTATTGTTAAGGTTAATTCTTTTAAATGGAGTTCTTCATTTAAGGCGATTGTCTCCTTTTTTTTGCCGTTTTTCGTCCTTAGTGCTGAAATCGAGTTTTATGCATTTTCAAGGAGTTCCTCGTCCCCCTGGTTCTCCCCTGAAAATTTCATGGCCCAACCATTATTTTTTAGGTGGTAGCAGCCATTTTCGATGTTGACTGAAATATTATTTTTTTCACGTTAATTTAGAAAATTGGCAGTTGTGATGCAATAATTAGAGATAATGAAAAAATAAATTTTTGAGTAGGAAAAAAAATCCCTAGATCCAAACCATGGTCTGCATCAATGCCAAAGTGCAATAAGCATCTCAGTTAGGTTAAAACACACCTTTGGTTAAGATCTCATTAAAATATGTTCATAATTTTTAGAAATATCAGAAAAAACAAGCAAACATAAAACAGCAAACAATCAACAAACAAACAAAGAAACAAACAGAAGTAACAATATAGATAAACAAAAGGTCATGGGGTACACGAAAATGATCTATATGTGCATGTATACCTAATATACATACTTTTACCTCGCCCTGAAATTGTATTTCGTCTTTTCACGGGAGTCTGAGTGTGAAAATTGGCCATGTGGCCCCGTAGAGTTAAACACCAACATTCAGATGCAAAGACACGTCTGTCATCATCCGGCAATGCCCGGCCGTGCTGAGAAAAGGATGTGTATGATACCTGTCCGACTAGAGAAAGGTTATTTTATCGACCAATCTTATACGTTGTAAAACCCCATTAGAGCAACAATAATAGGTAAATAATAGATAATTATGTCATATACAAGTATTCCGTACGTGATTTATCATGTAAAATGTATAAATAACGAAAAGGAAAAAGATAGCGATTATTAGGTACGCATAATACACATATTTCCAGTCCAATTTTAACGTATTATGGATCATTTTGTAGCTGAATAATAGATCTATTACATGATGCAATAAGGATTTGTAATTTTTTCATGTGCTTCTTTTGAAAGTGACATATATTTTCAGTATCCCTTTTTAGGGTGTCGAGATAGTGGGGTTCGGAAAATATTCACCAAAAAAAAAAAGTAAGGTTGACTTCTAAAAAATGGCTTCACATATAGTAAAAGGATAGTTCTATTCAGATATGAAATCAAATTGGCTGTATGATTTTTTTTTTTTTTTTTTTTTTTTTTTTTGATAAATTTTTAAAAATGGTCAATGTAGGCCTATAGACCCTCCAGATCACTGCCACCACTCTACACTATACGTAAGGTTTTGAGAAACTGTTACGTGATGGCAATGTCTGAAAGTCTCCGGAATGCAGGTACATGATAGAAAATTATGGTATAGGAAGATTATGCTCCTCCCTTTCATTTTTCATACCAAAAAAATTATGAAAAGAGAAAAAAAAACTTCTATGACTGTTATCTTGGAAGTAAATTTATTTACGCAGAAATGCCATTCAAATAAAAAAGTATACTACAGAGATCAGGCTGGGGTCTAAATAAAAGGGTGTGAGTTTCATAAAAATCGGCAAGAAAAATCGAAAAATCGAAAAAAAAAAGAGACAACCCCCTTAAACTTTCTGTACTTGGTTGATCGGTCATGTTTTTAAATTTTGTTTTTGTTAACAGGCTTTTTGTTTTTATGTTTATTATACTTTGAAATTCTTCTTTTAGTATTAGTTTGAGCCGGTAGGTCATTATGAACTATTGGATAATTGTTAATTTTATTACCTTCTAGTTCTTTAATAAAATTGCAGATTTTTCTTGTTGGTGTATTGAAATCTAGGGATTGTGACAGAAATCTGACCAACTATTTCTTTTTTCAGTCTCTATTGTATTTTTTATATTCAAATTTGTTTCTTTCATTTCTTTTTTTTCTCCATTTGTTGAATGGTTTATTTCTTTGTTTTATTATTTCTTTACATTTTTCTTGGCTTATTTTTATTAAAATCATTGTCTATCTTAATTTTTTTTCCTATGTTGATCATTATTTCTGTTATTTCTTTTAAAGACTTTATCTTTATCATATCTATTTTTTGTATATCTTTTTTATATGTTACCCAGCCTTCTTTGTTAAATTCCAATTCTTGAGTTTCAGTGTTGTGGCTATTATCTTTAATAATGATTGGAAGGGGATCACTTCCTCCATTGATGCTTGTTTTTAATTCAAGGTGACTTAGTTTTGGTGAACCAATGACTAAATCTATGGTGGATCCTTTGCCTGTTTTTGGGTCAATTCTTGTAATTTGACCTTTAGGGAATAACAATATTAAGTTATTTTGATTTATTAGATTGAATAGATGTATTCCTGTGGTGTTTGTTGTTTTTTTGTTTATCGTTGGATTCCATAAGGGATGGTGGGCATTAAAATCTCCTAATATCAGTTTTGGATTGTCTATTTGATCAATATAAGGCTCTATTTCTTGTTGATTTATATTGTTACAGGGGTTGTAAATTAATAGTAAATTTAACCATTTTCTTTTATAGCTAATATTTCTATTTTACTATTTTGTAATGTGTTAAGGTTTATTTTTATATATTGTATACTGTTTTGTATACATATAGCGAGGCCTCCTCCTCTTTGTTCTGTTCTATCCTTTCTTAATATATCATAGTTCTTTAATTTGAAATTATTATTTTTTATTAGCCATGTTTCACAAATTGCGAATATCTCTGGATTTTCTTTATATACTAGATAATCTATATCTATTTTTTTGTTTATTATGGATCTGACATTCCAGAGGATTATTTTATTCATTGAGCCATTCAAGTATTTCTTTTAGTATTGGGGCAGCTTCAGTTAATAGATCAGAATTATTTCAATAATTGATTTATCAGATTTTGAATATTCTGTTATATTTGATATTAGTTTGAATATTTCTTTTGTTATTTCTATCCAAGAAGGTTTTTTACCATCTTTTTTTTCCTTTCTTTTATTGTTAGTTTTCTGTAGTGGCTTTGGAAGTGACCAAGTAACTGGGGACTTTACATGTTCCTTGTCTTATGTTCTTATGTTTATTATATATATTATTTTTTATATATATATAATATATATATATTATATGTATTATTAATATATATATATATTATATTTATTATTATATATATTATGACTTATGTTCCTGTGTATGCATTTGTTCTTTTATTTTTTCTTAATTGTTTTTTAGTTTTGGTTTCACTGATGGGTCTCGAGTATTTTCTGTTCTGTTTATGTTGTTTTTTAGTTTTGTGTGTTTTCTGTGCTGGCATTATGTAGTTTGTTTGTGTTAGTATTTGGGCAAATGTTTGTGTTGTGTTTGGATTTGTTTGTTGTGTAGTGTTCATGTTGTCATCTGTATGTTGGATATATTCTGTATCAGGGTTGTGTATCTCAGCTGTGGTAAGTATTATGTTTTTCTGTTTTGTTTGATTAGTTTTTTGTGTTATTGGGTTTAATTGGTGGAAGAGATTTTTTACTTCTAAGTTATTAGGTGTTTTTTGTTTTGTTTATGTCTTGAGCATTTAAATGTGTAGGGCATGTTCTATCATAAGCTGGGTGATTACCTTCACAATAAAAACATTGAAAGGTCTTTGTGCAGTCTTTAAATTTATGGCCTATTTGACTACAGTTGCTGCAACTTGTTTTATTTTTACATGAGATAATCCCATGGCCATACATTAGACATTTATAGCATTTTGATATGGGGAAAGTATATTGATATATTTTATAGCTCATATGTCCTATGGCTATTTGACTGGGGAGTTGGGCCTCTTAAGGTTAATCTTAAAGATTTTGTTGGTTTTATTTATTCTTATTATTTCTTTTATTTGGGTATCTTGTCCCCATAATATTTTAATTTTCTCTGATTTCTTTTATATCTATATCCAGTTCTACTGGGGATATTGTTCCATACATACAACCTTGATTTTTGTTTGATGTTGATTGTTTACAGATTACTTCCCAGTTTCCCAAATGTTTTATTTCATTCAGAGGTCCTATTTTGTTTAAATCAATCACTCCAAATCTGATGGCTTTGCCATCTTCTAGTATCCTTAGTGAGTTTTCAATTATGTATTTTTAGAAAACTGATTTATTAATAGCTTCAGTTAATTTGATTGGGTGGTTGAAGCATGAGGTGATTGATAGGTTTGCCAACTGAATTTCTTCGTTTCGTGCTTGTTTGGAGTATATCTTCACTGTCACTATCTCGCCGTCTGCTTTTTCTGGTGTTCGTAATTCATTACATTTCTTTCACCAGATTCATCACCTGGGTCTAGATCAAAGCTTGAGTTCATAAGCTTTCACTTCACTGAGTTCTGTAAAACATTAGGATTGATCGTTCTATCCGCTCACAGTAATGTTCTCTCTACAGTATCTCGACTGGTTCTTGGGAATATTTCAATAAAATTAAAAATGATTGTTAAGATGAAAATGGTCTTATTTATAATATGGATGATAATTATGTATCAGAAGCCCATAGAATAGGAATGTATTCTAGAAGGTCAACTAACTTCTCATGCATTTTTTTTTTTTTTAAGGGACTAGAGAAGAATAAGAGAAAATTAATGCAAAATTAACAACATTGGATTTAAAGTGGAAACTCTTGGATTTCACACAAAAGGGGCCATCACTGCATAGAACAAATACATTGTTGGTATTGCATTACTTTTATAACTCATTTTGATAATACTTTACCATGACTGTTTCAGTTAGATATATTACACTAAGAACTTCTTTCTTGTTATAGGGTTTTAGATTAAATTTGTCTATATCCCCTGGATCCTCTTCTTTTGTTCTTTATGTTTCTTGTATTATGTCTGTTAACTTGTATTTTTGTAGGAAGATCTTGGTGTGTCTCAGTATGTAGTACTTTATTGGTAATGGAAGATCTGCACCTGTTAACAGAAGATTAATGTTAAAAGCTTGTATATTAACTTGATTAAGGGCTTGTTTTAGTCTTATTCTATGGGAATTGAATCTAGGGCACTGTATTAACATGTGTTCTATTGTTGCCTCTTCAATTCTGCACCATCTGCAGGATGGGTTGTTTTCCATTTTTAGTCTATGAAGATATTGTTTTACTCTTGGTTAATATTCTCGTGATACATGTATCAGATTTTCTGTTTTTGGCTGTGATCCAAGTTTTATGCTGGTGTATTTAATGAGGTAGTCTTTTATGTGCAATATTCTCTTAAAATGCAATTCCCATTGCTTGGAGTTTTTCAATTTGATTTCTTTTATGGTATATTTTGAGTCTTGAGATACAGGCATAGGATTGTTCATTTCATGAGCTTTCTTTGCTGCTAAGTCAGCGATTTCATTTCCCTTGATGTTTTTGTGTGATGTGATCCATTAGATTGTTATTGTTTGTTTTTGTGTTGCTAGAGTGTGTATTTGTTTTTGTATTTCGTATATGATTTATTTGTACTTTAAAGGTTTAGTGTTTTGTATTAGTTGTAATGATTGTGAGTCTAACAATATTACTGTTTTTGTTAGATTATTGTTTATGGCATAATTTAATCCTTGTTTTATAGCAAAGAGTTATTTCTACATTAGCCGAGTTTCCGGATATTTTTAAAAATAAAGATTGCTGCTGAGGTTGAATCTGGTTCTGTTATTTTAGATCCATCGGTAAATATTTTGGCATATTCTTTAATAGTTTATATTTATCATTTCTTGATAATGATTTTGAATGATGATATGAGGACTATTTTTTGTAATGTTATCTGCAAAATTTATTTGTATATATTTTGAAATATCAAACCATGGGGATACTGGTGATATGATGGGTACATCATTTAGTGTTAGTTCAAGATTTAAGTTCCTTTTAGTTTCAGTGACTTTGTATTTGTGATCTCTTGTCTCTCTGAGGATTATATTCTTTTATGTAATTTATTGTTTATTGTTTTATTGGCATTATTGATTAATTGTATATATTCAAGTTCTTTTTTATAGTTTTTTTTTGTTGTTAAGTTTGTTATAGCTTGAAGAACTATTATTGGAGTTGATTTTAACCATCTTGTAGCCATTCTTAATATTTGGTTTTGGAGTGTTTCTAGTTTTTTAAGTTCTATGTCTTTTGCTGCCCCGTATATTGTTATCCATATTCTATTTTTGGTTTTATATATATCTTGTAGAAGTTTGGTAGGGTTTCTCTGTTTGTTTCTCTATTAAATGAGGCGAGTTTTTTCATGAGGTTTATTCTGTTTAACATTTCTACTTTTAAATTATTTATATGATTTTTCCATTTTAGTTTTGGTGCATCTAGTGTTAGACTTAATATTCTATTTTGTTTGGTGCTTCTATTAGGTTTTTGTTACTTGTCACTAATGTTATGACATCTGCATTTATTATTTTTGTCAATGTCAGTTAGTTTTTAATAATTATTCATTATATTATATAATATTGGGCTTATTGGAGATCCTTTAAGAACTTCAAAGCATCAGAGTTTACCCACTGTCAGATGTTGAGCACCAGGGCCCATACATTTTAAGATACAATACCATTTTTATTTTTATCTTTTTATCAACAAATCAGTCACTTAAAATGAAATAGACTGCATATGAAGAAAGAGATGAAAAGGAGAGAAAAATAAGTAAAAGAAGAAGTATAGTAAGAGACGGAGGGACTTCGAAAAAAAGGAAAATGTGAAGTTTATTAATAAGAACAAACTGAAATAAGAAAAAAGAGGCTCTAAGGAAAAAAACATTCTGGATACCATGCTGAACTTTGGCAGGTAAGCACATAAATGCTTCTGCAATCACCAGATTTTCTTGTTCTGAATTCTTATATTTCATTATTATTAAGTAGAAGTTATACTCATATTTTTTACATGTTGAAAATATGATCATGTATTTGTTGCAAGCTCACATGTGATGGACACTCCACAAATACATGCTAATAATCTTGCCCGAAGAATTGCAAATTCTCTAATGATTCTATTTGAAAAACCAGTGTAGGGCTTCAAATGTTTGGCAAGCCATGAAAAAGAGGTTTAAATTCAAGAGAATATCCTGTTGTTTTAGCAACTTTTTGAAGAATATTTAGGCATTAGATGATTAATGTTGCTATTAAGAATGTATTTATAAGGAGAATCATGGCTCAATTGCACGGTCAATTTATACACAGGTACATGTTCTGTCCAAGGAATATTGTCGCACTCAAATGGTTCCACAAGTGATCAGCCATCAAAAAGCCAGGCAAGAACTCACCTGATTTCCGTATACTTTTGATTTTAATGCTCCCTCTATTTTTTTCTTTTCTTAATAGATTTGAAATTGATTGTTATTAGTAATATTCGTGATATAATGATTATTATGATGTTATTGAAATATTAATAGTACCAATAATTTTTTATCTAAATCTTTAAGAAAATTAAGGAAAGAGTTTAACATTTGAGATAGGTAGGACGAGTAATTGATTCCATGGTGACTAAGTGCTTACAGAATTTTTAAACCTAATCAGTGGATTTGAATCACAGTGGAAATAGCATGAATACATATCCCAGCACAAAAGGTTATTAAGACAGGCTAGGCTAATCAGAAATTCAGCAATCTTTTAAGCAGTGATCTTGGTTATTGATTGTTACTACTGGCATTAACCCATTATGTATTGTTCATTGTATTTAGTGAATGTTATTGCACACAAATGGCACCACAAGTACTTGGACACAAAGAAGTTTGTTCATGAACCCAAGTGACCATCCATGATTTCCCCACTCCTTTAATATGTGGTTAAATGTGTTTTTTTTTTTTTTTCTAAAGTTATTTATATTAGTATTGTTTTTATTATTGACTATATGATTATTTCAATATTATTAGAATATCAATAATAGAAGTTATAAGGTAATAGAAATGAATCTATCCAAAAATCAGGGAAAAGGGTAAAAGGGTGAGATAGGTAGAACTAATGATTGTTTGGCCAAGGTTATGCATATGCCAGCTGTATCGGATTTCTCATGGTTAGGTGTACGGCACATGTATGTATATACACCACATATAAATGTCATTTCCAGGTAATAAATACAAACATAACCAAACCTAATTGAGAGTGGTATCATCATCTTGTGTCAAAATGCTGCCATCTTGTTTGTTTCACCACACATGCATATGAGCATAAAAACATCATTTCTGTGTAATGAGTACAAAGTTAACCTAACAGTGGCAAAATGTCTCCATCTTTTATTAATTGTGCAGAGGATACTAATAGGGGGCTTTTCTGTTGAACCAGTTGTCACTTACTAATTGTTTCCTTGGTAACTAAGTACCTGTGGAGTCTGTAACTAAAATTACATAGCATATAATTTTGCCTTCTACAGTGATGATTGAATTTAAATGAAAAGCATGGTTTATAAGGTTAAGATAAGCTAAGATGAATAAACTATGCTATGCTAGGTCGGTCATATGTTCAGCAGTGCTAGAAGTGCATTCATTAATTTTAGTAATTAGAAATATGAAGAATACAGAATGATTTAGGATGAAATATACAGGATACAATGATGGGATCTGAAAAGGGAAAATGAGATCAAAGGAAAATTCTCAATACAAAACACTGGAGAAGGAGTTCAGTGGAGGAATAATGAGATTTCATGAGGGGAAGTGAGATTGGAATCAGGGGCTGGATTTCATCTCAAAGGTAATATTGTCATAACATCTATAACTCAAACATCAAATCAAAAAGGCCGAGGATACATGTACGGCAGCCATATCCAATTTCTCATGGTTAGGCGTACAGCACACATATGGATATGTGCGTATAAATATCATTTCTGGGTAATAAGTACGAACCTACCCTAATCTAGCCTAAACTAACCTAATCAAGATGCCACCATCATGTTTGTTTCACCACACGTGCAGAACTCCAGTTGGGGGCTTTTCTGCTGTCCCAGTAGTCACATTCAATAATAAATGATAGAGGTAAGTTCAGATAGGCCCAACTTTGGAAGTTTTTAAAGATTTGATTCGGATCTCTTGTAGTTATACTTTACTGTAGGGCAAAGACTGCCCAGAGCTGAAGAGGATAAATTGGTCTTACAGATCTGAAATATTACTTTTTTTTTAGGGGGAATGTGGTGATGGATGCTTATCCGTAGCCCATTTTTTAGTTTGATATATATTATTGTTAATATTTTCAAAATTAAAATGATGATGATGATGATTATGATATTATTTCTGTTCTTATTGTTGTGATCATTATTGTTATTATTTTTTAAAATTACCATTATCATTATTATTGTCATAGTTATCATATTGTCATATTATCATTAATATAGTTTATTGCATTATTATTATTATCATTATCATTATCATTATTGATATTATTATTATCATTATTAATATTAGTAGTAATATTAATATTATTAATTTTATTTTCATCATCATCATCATCATCATCATCATCATCATCATCATAATCATCATCAATAATCATCATCATCATCATCATCATCATCATCATCATCATCATCAATAATCATCATCATCATCATCATCATCATCATCATCAATAATCATCATCATCATCATCATCAATCATCATCATCATCATCATCATCATCATCATCATCATCAATCAATCATCATCATCATCATCATCATCATCATCATCATCATCAATAATCATCATCATCAATAATCATCATCACCTCTGTCAAGCTGGTATGTAGACTCTTGAGTGCTCCTAGTTATTATTATTATTATTATTATTATTATTATTATTATTATTATTATTATTATTATTATTGTTATTGTTATTGTTATTATTATTGTTATTGTTATTGTTATTGTTATTGTTATTATTATTATTATTATTATTATTATTTTATTTTTAAAATTATTACTTTTATTATTATTAATATTATTGTTACTTTTAATTATTATTATTATTATTATTATTATTATTATTACTGTTGTTGTTTTCATTATTATATTGTGATTGTTGTTATTATAATTGTCATTATTACTATTATTATATCTATTAATATAATTATCAAGTTTATTACTGTTGTTATTATCATTATCATCTGAAATATCAATATTATCAGTATTATTTTTCATCATTGTTATTAACAACATCATGTACATTATTGGTCAAAATTATTGAGTAACATCCCTACAGATATATATTTTTTTTATATTAAAATTTTTGAGATGGTTTCTCTTCTGTAGTCAATAATGAGAAAAAACAGAAGGAGTATGCATCTATGTGTTTACTGACACTATCTGTGTATGAAAAGTCATTTGTAACTTGCTACCAGATCGATGAGAAGTAGAAAAGGGGGAATCAAAATAAGATATTTCCCCATTAAGGAAAGGGAAGAAAGGAAAGAATGTGCTGTCTTTCTGGGATAATTGTGCAAATATCCAACTAAGAAAAAAATTGTAGGCCAAGGATACAAGTTCACCATCCATATCCCAATTTCTCGAAGTTAGGTTATGGCACACATGCTCATGCACATATAAACATTATTTCCAGGGAATAAGTGTGGTACTGCCGTATTCGGGATTCCTAACCTAACCTAGTCTAGCCTATTTTGCCCTAACCTCACCAAGCCTACCCTTACCTAGCCTAACCATACCTAACTCAGCCTAGCCTAACCTAAGAAAAACTAGCCCAACTTAACCTAACCTAGCCTAACTTGGCTTAACTAAGTCTAGCATAGCATACCCTAACCAAGCCTAGCCTAACCTAATCTGGAAATCCTTCATAATTTTTTAGGAAATCATGAAATGCTCAAGAAATTCTTTGCAAATCCTAAAATCTCCATGAAGTCCCAAGAATCCTAAACTCTCGTAAATGTTCCAGGCACAGCAATCTTTTACATAATCTTAATAATAGGACCTGAGATATCTTTAAAATCAGTAAAAAAGTTTCATAAACTTCGACAAATACCTCCGCATTTGAAGATCAGAATGCTATGTTATGTCCTCAATCCTGTATGCCAAGTTTCAGGTGATTTGATTGGCCTGTTGGTTACACAGTGATTTATCAGTAATAATGAGTACTATGGAATCCTTTGGGCAAAGCAGGCATTTATCAAAATAAGGCAAAAAATGCTGGAGAACCAATTTTGCTTACAGTAAGGCTTAAATTCTGTCTTGGTAAAGCATCATATCAATAAAATAGCAGCACAGGATGTTATGAATGTAGCAGTGGTTCCAAACTTTTTTTACAGGCTACTCCAATCATGCGCCTCCAGACATGACTGCAACCCTAGCCTGTTCTATTTTATGATAGTATATAATCATATTTATATTATTCAGTAAACATATAAATAAATCAATAATCAAAATCCACAGTTACAATTATATTTTCTTTAGTTCAAGCTTCATCAGAATTAAGTGATTATTATCATTTTTTAACTGCTTTTTGAATTATTGTGTAAAAATCACGCAATATTTAGCCATTAGCTCTCAATCAATATGTCACTACATATCTGAAAACATTTAAAAACAGAATTTGACTACATCTGAAATTTTGAGGTCTTGGTGACCCCAGGGTTAGAAAGGCTGATTTAATGTCTATTCCAGCAAATTTTCAGAAACAGGATTGCTCCTTTTAAAATGCTCAAATTTCCAAGTAATTGTGGCTACTTTTGGAAGTGAGTTGGTCTGAACAATACTCAAATAGTTAATCCATTGAGAATTTTTTGCCTGAAGGTGTTTCAGTCATGATTTAGGGTACAGTAGTGCATTTCATGTGGAACCTTTTTAAACATTTGATATGATTTGATGCTTTTAAATGCATTTGAAAACTTTGGAAATCCCCAGGAAATCCCTCAAACTCCAGATATCCCTGACAAATCTGCCTGGAAATCTAGAAATACCATTAAAAAAAATTTGGGATTTCAGAAATCCCAGAAATCTCATTCAGTAATTTGGGTTCTGAAATGCCCTCGATAGTTTGTATCTATACTATAAGTGACCATGGGAGTTAGAGGGTGTGCTCCGGTCATGTTCATTATGTGATATCAGATAACACAAACTTCCACTTAAAAATTATCATTCGCCATTTGCCTGTAACCTGAAACAGGTCTGAACAAGAATGACAATCTTGCAGATTAATCGTATGACATGTTAACATAGGTATTTGAGTTTGCACTTGCCACTGTGGTCATTGTTCACTAATTCCTTCTTAAAATAAAGATATCTTCCATAAGGAGTATTGTTTTCATGATTGATTCTATTAACCAGAGCTTAAAGGAGTATTTTGTATGATATAGTTGAATCCAATTTTATCTGAATTTCAGAGCTATCATATTCAATCTCATGTGGCATGTATGTCATACTAAGCTAATACATAGTCACTTTTTATACACACCACAAGTTTATATTTTGTAATCTCAAATTAATTCCCGACACTTACTATTTTTTCAGTTCTGAAAGCTAGTGAAGAAATTTTACCATACCAAATCAAAATATTCCATATAGCTTTGATTTTGATGTTCTCTTTACATATATCCCACTTTTGATGGAATTACAAGGAGGAATCATGAGAGCAGTTGCAAGACTAGCCCATTGAAGTCTGTTCAAATGATGAAAAACAAAAAGAAGAGACATAAATAACAATGCAATCACATGGGAATGGAACACAAGTTTGCATACAAAATATAGGAAAAACCTGACTCAGTTTAAATGCAAGGAGCAAATCTCAGATAACCACAGTATCATATGTAGAAAATGGAATACTCACCAAGCCCAGGGAATCCTCAGTCTTGTGCAGAAAAAGAAACTAAATGTGTATTGTAAGGTATTCATTATTATTATTCTATAATAATGAATACCTTACAATCTTGCATTGCCTTGCAAGAAACAGAACTTTTTAATTAATTTATTTATTTTTTATGTACCTCATTCAGCCAGTGTAATCAGTATGATATGGGACTCTGTTTACTTATTTCCTTATTCATTTATTTGTATAATTTTTGCTTCCATGTATAGCCCAAAAAGATGGAAAACTATAATAGGGGACATATAATTTGCTTATATATGATCTGTAATCATATACATTCCTCCTCAGTTCCTGAAAAATGGTATTTAAAAGTATTTGGTTGGAGATGATTCAATTACTCAGTTTCTTTTTGCATTGCATGATCTTCTGACCATGATGGATTAAAACAAGTCAACTTTTTTATGTATCAGTCCTCCCTCCCATTTTATGCATAACATTGATATTGACAGATCAAATGAAATCAATTTAACAGATTTATAGCTTGTCATCATAAATTGCATATATATTTTTTGATATGTACCTTAAGAAAGAAATTTTTCTATTGTTATTGTTGTTTACCCTGTTATATAGATAAAGTTCATATTTTTAGAGTAGAAAATGCATTTTTGATGAACATTAAGTGTAGTGCCTAAATATAATAGTGCAATCAAAGAGTGCTTGGTATTTTTTTATGCAGTATCAGAATTCAAAATTTTATTAAACTTTTTTTCAGGTTGAGTTCACTGGAGAGGAGCAGATGGCCATACAGAATATATTGCGACAGAAACTTGGGCAGTCTTTTATCAGCCAGCGATCAGGAGCGGGAGGCCAGCGTATTGCATATATAGAAGGCTGGCGCCTCATATCTTTGGCCAATGAAATTTTTGGCTTTAATGGATGGAGTCACTCTGTTACTAACCAGACTATTGGTAAGACTGTTTAGTTAAGTTACACTTAAGAGAATTTTAGTCTGTATTGGCAGATGCCTTTTTATGAAATAGTCCATAGATCAGTGGTTCTCAAACTGGGCGCTATAATGCCCTGGAATGCCATTGGCAGTACCGGTATCTAGTGTTGCTATCAGGCTCCAAAGTGAAATAAAGGAAATTAAATTGATTCTTTTTATTTTCAGTTTGTTTTGCATATTTATGAGTTTTCTTCAAACAGTTTATCATGTATTTTATATTTGAGTTATAAGATGTTTTCATTCTTGTGGTAAGTTTGATGTTTGTCAATTGAACATGTAATCCATGTTTATTTTATTATGATCAGCAGTAGTTTCATGAACAGGTTTAGGTACACTCTACTATGAAGGTAAATTCATGTAGGATACGATGAGGGGACCATTTAACCCCTTTCTGCCTGGTGGGATGTTTATACATGCCATGGCTGTTGTGGACCAAGTAGCAGATGGGATCACATCATGACCATTCCCGTGCCATCGGCTCATTGGACCCACTAGCCAAATTTTTAACCCAGGGTTAATGACTTTTACAGATTTATGGATAAAAAGTTATGATGGAATATAAAACAAAATTGTTTAGATATAACTCCTATTTAGCACTTTCTGTACATCAATTTTAAGTTTTTCAATATGTATATCTTTTTCACAATTTGCATGCCTGCCAGAATATCTGTTTCAGCCTGAATGTTTTGTACAAAACAAAAAAGTCAGACTAACTTCCATATTCTGCAAATTTGAGAATCAATTTTTTTTTCCCTGCTTATACCTTCTACATGTTAGATTTTAGTTTGTTTGTTTTTTTCTTCCCCCTCTCTCTCTCTCTGTCTTTTTGTTATTTATACCTTCTAAATGTTCTGGCAGCCGCCAGCCTGGAATGAAGCTTGTGGGGCAAAGCCCTAGGGAACCCCACAGGTGGATGTTGGGTCCTGCAGCCTGCCGCCCCCTTTTATGAGGGGTAGTGTCGGTGGGGGTGGCAGAGATGGCGTCCACCTGACTGCCCGAGGGTGAACCTCAGGTGGTAAGTCAGGGTGGAGGCTTGGAACATCCGCTCTTTGCCTCAGGACGATCGGTTGCCTCTACTATCGAGGGAACTGGGGAGGCTGAGAGTTGGGGTGGCTGCTCTCTCGGAGTTGAGAAGACCTTCAGCGGCACAATCAGTGTAAGTGGCTACACCTATTACTGGTCAGGCCACAGCAATGGTCACCATCTCCAGGGAGTAGCCATAGCTATCTCCAGTAGGCTCCAGCCCTCGGTTGTAGAGGTTACTCCAGTCGATGAACGTAAAATGGTAATGAGACTGAAGCTAGTATGGCTTCATGTCTCTTATTGCTGTGTACGCTCCTACAGATGTTTGTAAATTCGACGTGAAAGAGATGTTCTACACCAAACTTGCTTCTGTGACAGACAGCTGTCCCCAGCGGGATATTCATTTTGTCCTGGTTTACTTCAGTGCAGTATCTGGCTGTGATTGAGCTGGTTATGAGATGTCTGTAGGTCCTTATGGTTCAGGAGCTGATACCAGCAGAGAAAATAGCCTCCTTTACTGGGACTTTGCAAGGTCCCAGAAATTGAGGATTTCTGGCACCTGGTACCAGGACCCAAATTCACATTGTTGGACATGGTACAGCGATGCAGGTAATGCAACCAGGGAGATCGACCACATACTCGTTAGCACTCGTTGGAGAATCCTCCTGAACTACAGGGTGTATAGGAGTGCAGAGTTCTGTGGTACTGACCATAGATTGGTTGTGGCTACCTTCCGGGTCCACTTCAAACTCCCAAGCGGTCCAATGATCACCCTAGGGTGCTTCATCTGGACAGGCTGAAGGAGGAGGAGTGTGCTTGGGGGTTTGCTGAGGCAATCTCTGGTTGTTTCACAGTGCTCGACAGTCTGATGGACCCTGTACTTCTGTGGGACACCTTCAAGTGCGAAACACTTGGTGCAGCCCAAGAGTCAGTTGGTGAACGCCCAAGGACAATACGGAATTTTATCTCACAGGAGACACTGGAAGCCACAGATGCTTGCTGTGCAGCTCATCTGACAGGGGATCGCCCCCCCCAACTGAAGTTAGGGGTGGCAATCTCCAAGCTGAAGAGTGGCAAAGCAGCAGGTATTTGTGGCATCCTAGCTGAACTGTTAACCCATTGCCGCCGGGTGGCATGTATGGACATGCCATGACTGTTATGGACCAAACGCCGGAGGCATCATGTCATGCCCATTCCCGAGCTACTGGCTCGTCTGACGGAGGTTGTTTTTCTCTGGTAGTAGCGGCTTCATTTATATGGTAAAGATTTTAGGCAGTGGCACCTTAAGTGAAGGGTAAAAACTTTCAAAAAAATTTTAATATTAATTTTTTT
>NW_020871691.1:34519-47019 GCF_003789085.1 Penaeus vannamei | reverse complement strand
CTATCTATCCTAACTGATCTTATTGGCAAACCCATTCCTGCCGAACGTCACCCAACTCCTAATACTTTACTGAAACTGATTCTATCCCCCCAACTGATTGTCCCATATATGACAAGAACTGGTCAAATTGTGAAAATGACCTACTTATCTGCCTTGCTGATTATGATGCAGTATTAGTACAATGCTACACTATTCCTCCCAGAGGTCAGCGTAAGTCCCATGTCAATATCACCAAGATTAGCTTCTGTAGACATGACCTCCCTTGAAGTTTATATTGGTGGATTGTCCGATCATATCGACCCCTTCCCCGTCAATGCCAGAAATGTTGGCTATTGGCCACCCAGCCAAACATTGTTGCTCCAAAGCCTGCTGCCCTCTGTGTACCTAACCCTGCTCAGTCACGTACAAGTGCCAACTGTGGTGACTCCCATAACGTGTTTTTATTGGAGCTGCCCTGCCTATAAGCTCGAATGTGAGGTAGCAGTTCTCAGATTCAAACTAGGCCTCACTCTATGTGAGGCTAGATAGGAAGCACTACGATTAGGTTTCTTTCTCTACCTACTCTAAAACAGTCCTTTGTTCTGTACCCCACCCCCCAAAGTCCACAAGATGTTACTGCATCTTCCCTAGTATCTCTTCTCTCTACCCGGAACCATCATACTTCTACTTCCTACCCCCTAGTCAAATCCGTTCTCCATTTTAAATCAAGATACTTCAGTCTACTACTCCGATGCCTACCCTTCCTCTCCCTCATTTTACGCGTTGCACCAGACAAGCTAAACGTTTACTCCATCTTCACCTTCCACCCCCCATCTAATTCCTTGCCCGATGTTGTCGTGCGGGGGCTTAGGAGGCGAGGACTGGGACCCAATGCTAGGGATTTCCCCTACCTTGAGCATCAGCCCTAGACTCACTGATTTTGCATGGTCTTTTTCCTCTCCTGCTTTTACGTTTCCGGCTAAGGTGTGAGAGCCGTGCTGAAAGGATGAAAGGCTGACTTTGTGCCAATACTGAACAGCCTGAGGGAGCCATAGGCACGGTATTCCCCTGTTTTAGTTGTCTAGCCCTTACCCCTCAAGGGGAGCCTGAGGGATGGACTGTTTCTTTCCCCAACATAGTCAAGGCTTATTATGGCCAATAATGAAGACGTTATACCCCTATTAGGGGCAATGAGGCTTGCCCCTTCATCAAATAGCTCCACCAACTCAAACTACCCGGTTCCCCGACCCCAGGCTTTCCTTTTACCATGACTCTGAACACTGCAACTTCTATCCACTCCTCAATGCCTACTCGTACAATCTCCAGGAGACATTCCTATTCTCAACATTCTCACCTTCATCATCTCTACCCCCACAAGCTTCTTCATCAATCATTCAATCCTCGCTTATTACAGCTTCATTGTCCACCTCTCCGTAATACTACCTCCCCCAACAATATTTCCTCTCCCACACGTCCCTGTCCTACCATCCCCATCTATACAAATATCTTAAATACTCTATTTAGCCCAGCCATAAGGGACCGTTTTCTCGTGACACCCCTCCCCCCGTAGCTCCTTGCTCAGGCAACATACTTTTCTTTCAACAATGTCTCCAAAAACAAGTAGGGCAAGTCTCTCCCCATAGCCGACCCAATCGTTCCCGTCTCGATACAGTTAATCTGAAATCCAAGCTATAGCATTAACAACTCTTAACTGATCTCTCTGGCAACCCTTTTCCTTTAAAAACTCATCCAACCCCCAATACTTGTACCGGAATTATCTCTATCTCTCCAGCAAATTGCTGTATCTATAAAAATTGGTCAGATTTCACGGACTAGGATGTAATATCAGTACAGTGCAACTCCATCCCTCCTAGAGGTCATCGTAAGAACCCTACCAACATTGCCAAAATTACTTTCCGTAGACAAGGCCTTCCTTTTAATGTTTATATTGGTGGAGAATCCTTCCCTGCCCGACCATACCGACCTCCTCCCAGTCAATGTCAAAACTGTTGGCGTTTAGGACATCCTGCCAAACACTGCCGTTCCAAAGGCCGATGCCCTCTATGTGAGCAACCTGGTCATAACTGATCAAACTACTCTGCACAGTTGTGCGGCGGCCCCCATAATGTATTTTATAGGGGCTGCCCCTTCAAGTTTGATTCTGAGGTGACAACTCTCAGATACAGATTTGGCCATACTCTGTATGAAGCCAGACAGGAAGCACGCCGACAAGGTTTTTCTCTTACTCCCTACTCCAGTAATGTCGCTTGCTCTACCCCTCCCTCCCTCACAAGATGCTCCTACACCCTCCCCTATACCTTTCCCCTCTACATCTTACTTGCCCACTTCTACCTCCTAGTCAAATTCTTTTGCCACTCTAAATTCAGACCCTCCATTCTCTACTGCAGCCCCAACATCTTCCACTCTCTCACCCCACACTACCTGCAGCAGACAGACTAAACGTTCCACCCCGTATACCACACACTCTACTCCACGTATCTTTTCCTCTACTCCTCAGACACCAGTTTCCTCTTTCACCCCTCATAAGAAAACCTTTTGTCTCACAAAACTCACCAACCAACTCCATTTCAGAAACTCTTGGAAGATTAAACTATCTGCTCGAGTCCCAAATTGACACCGAAAACCCTCATCCACCCTCAAATTCCACAACTCCCGCTTCCTCCACACAAAGTGAATGCCAATATCCACCCTCCTCCTACTCATATTCCCCCTATACCACTTCCTCCTACTCCCTCCCAACAAACCCCATCCCCCTCCCCCCAGATCCAACTACACCTACATTAACCCACCCTCCATCCCCTCTATCCCTTTCACTCCTTCCTGGATACATACGTGAATCCCTTATGTCACAACTATGCTTTTCTCCAGATCCTCCACCTCCTGATATTACACCCCCCCTCTAATTTCTTATCTCATCCCCTAGCTCCTTCCCCTTCAAATATTCCAACGCACTGTAAACGTTATCACTCATAGATCAACTGAGTTAAGTTATCCTACATTGGAATATTCGCGGTTTCTATTCTCACAGACCTGAACGTCGTCATATCCTTTCTTCTTATAACCCATCGATTATCTGCCTCCAAGAGACTTTTCTGACACATCCTTTACCAATTCCCAACTACCGTTTTGTCTCTTCCTCCCACTTCCTTTCTCGTCTGTACGTATCTATCAGAAAACATATCTCCCTTTCAGACCACTGTCCCGTGCACAGCTATTGGCATCTTTCTTCGCTTTTGGATCAGTTATTTCAGTCTACTTGTCCCCTTCCCATCGCATTGACTTTGTTGTCTTTGAAACTCTAATTTCCCAACTCCAACCACTTTTCCTCGTAGTTGGTGATTTCAACTGCCCCCACACTCTTTGGGGTGATTCTCTCACCACCACCTGTGGCCGATCCCTAAAATGCTGCCTCTCCACAAATGACATTATTTTTAATTCAGATCGCCCCATACTCTTTGACATATGCACACAATCTTTTTCATGCCTTGACCTCTCTCTATGCTCCCTTTTCTCCATTTAGATTTCCATTGTTTTTTTTTTTTACACCAGTTTCCCAATTGTGCCCACTTTCCAGTCCTCATTTCTCCTACTTCATATGTACCACTTCCTAATTCCCCACGCTGGTGCTGATGGAACTGACTGGCGTAATTTCACTTCACTCTACTATTCCCATCCCCCATCCAGCTTCTTGTCCATTTCAGATATGCTTCAATGTTTCACAACTACAGTCCTAAGTGCGGACTATACAGCCATTTCTCGAACCCCAAGATCTTATCCTTCCAAGTGTGTTACAAGGTGGAATTCCGATTGCACCAAAGCGCTTCGCCTAAAACGTGCAGCCTGGAACAGTTATCGCTACAAACAATGCACCTCTAACCAGCTACGTCTATCTATTCTTATATAGCACTCTACTCTAATACCGTTCCTTTGGCAAATTCCTTGGCGTTATTTTTGGAGAGACCATATCTTTTATGTTAAAGAATCTTACAAACTCTTTTACAAACTCTCCTCCATCTTCATGTTACCTTGATCCTCTCCATTCTTGAATATGGGTGCCATATCTACTCCTCTGCCTCAAACTCCCTTCTTGCTCAGCTAGATACAATCCACTACAGTCTTCCCTTAGCCCTAGGCACTTTCTGCTCCTCTCCAGTTGAGAGCCTATACACTGGGTCAGGCATGCCATCTCTCGACGCTGTACCCTTCTCTCCGATGCTATGCTCTATTTCAATTTTCCCTTACCAAACTATCCTACAATCCCTGTTTCCTACCTTTGCTTCTCCATGTTTACCTACTCCTTTCACTGTATGCATGGATACCCTCCTCTCCCATTCACGCTTTCCCCACCTCCGACCTCTCATGTTTGCTGTCCATTCCATTCCTCCATGGCTTATACTTTACCCCCGTATTTGCTCCCGTTTTCCCTGACCCTCTAAAATCAGATATCCCCCTCCTGTCCTTCTCGTTCATTTCCTTGATCATGTCTCCATTGATTTCTCCAGTATTCATGTTCACACTGATGGCAGTAACCTTTTTCTTTCACTATTTTTACTGACTCCAACTAACTCTCATAAAGGCTATGCACTCGACCAATCTTATTGTCTGTAATATCAAGAACTAGTTGTTCTACCTGTCCACATGCCATAACGCTACGCCGCTATGTCCACATCACACCAACCACGCTTCTCATATATTCCAGCCACGGATTATTCGATGTTTGATGCCCTGCATAAAATGGTGGCAGCGGCGGCAGTAGCAGCAAAGGCAGCATGCAGCAACATTCAGTAGCATCAGCAGCAAAAGAGAGATAGTGGAAGAGAAATAGACAGTGAGAGAAGAGTTGGGGGAGGGAGTGTCAGAGACTTTTTTTTTTCTTGACTTTGACAAGTTTATTGAGACAAAAGATTACATCTCAAAAGGATGTGGTAACGTCAGTTATCCTCAGTCTCTGTGTGGGCTCACAGTTATCATACAAAACATAGGTGTACATAAGACAAAAAAATACAAATATTCAGAGTCAAAGGTTTATAATAGCGAAAGATCGTACGCACTCTCAAATGTGTTGTGAGGTACCCCCCCCCCCAATCCCATGCCCGTTGTTGTCGCTGGGGGCTTAGGAGATGGAGACTGAGACATAATGCAGGGATCTCCCCTGCCTTGGGCCTCAGCCCTTTACTCAACTAATTTTGCATGGTCTTTTCTCCCTCCAGCACTTTCGTTTCCGTCCCTTCTCCAACCACTCTCTACTATCTACTTCCTAAGGTGTAAGAGTCGTGCTGAAAGGATGAAAGGCTGACTTTGTGCCAGTCCTGAACGGCCTGAGGGAACCATGGGCACGGTATTCCCCTGTTTTAGTTGTCTAGCCCTTACCCTCAAGGGGACCCTGAGGGGTGGACTGTCCATTTCCCCAATATAGTCAAGGCTTCCCATGGCCAGTGATGAAGATGTAATACCCTTATTAGGAGCAATGAGGCTTGCCCCTTCATCAAATAGCCCTACCAATTTAAACTCTCCCGGCTTCCCAACCCCAGGCTCCCTTTGACCAGGACTTTAAACTCAACTACTACCCACTCCTCAATGCCTACTAGTGCATTACCCACTCAAAACGGGACTCAGTCTCCAGAAGACATTCCTACTCTCTCAACTTTATCACCTCTACCCCCACAACCTTCTTCATCAATCCCCCCCCCCACAATCCCTTGCCCGTTGTTGTCGTGGGGGGCTTAGGAGACAGAGACTGAGACCCAATGCAGGAATCTCCCCTGTCTACAGCCTCAGCCTTCGACTCAACTAATTTTGCATAGTCTTTTCCCCCCTCCAGCTTTTTGTTTCCGTCCCTTCTCCAATCCCTTCTACTATCTACTTACTAAGGTGTAAGAGACGTGCTGAAAGGATGAAAGGCTGACCTTGTGCCAGTCCTGAACGGCCTGCGGGAACCATGGGCACAGTACTCCCGATTTAGTTATCCAGCCCTTGCCCCCATACAGGGCTCTGGGGGGTGGACTGTTTATTTCCCTTTACCTAAGGCTTCCCATGGCCAGTAATGATGATGTTATACCCCTATTAAGGGCAATGAGGCTTGCCCCTTCATCAAATAGTCCTACCGGCTCCCCGACCCCAGGCTCTCCTTTGACCACGACTCCGAACACTGAAACTACTACCCACTCCTCTATGCCTTCTAGTGACATACCCACCCAAGCAGAGACTCAATCTCCAGAAGACATTCTTACCCTCCCAACTTCCTCAGATTCATCAACTCTACCCCCACAACCTTCATCAAGCACCCCATCCTCCCTTATTACTACCGTACAGCCTTATTCTCCATCACTCCGTAATACTCCCCTTCCACACTCCCCGACCATCCACCACCACCAACCCTACAAATATCTTAAATACTCTGTTTAGCCCAGCTAAATGGGACCGATTTTTCGTGATCCCTTCTACAAATCCTTACTCAGGCAACTCTCTTCTCTTTCAACAATGCCTCCAAAAACAAGTAGGTAGAGTCCCTTTCTATACCAGACGCAATCGCTCCCGTCTTGTAAGTCAGATCAGAAACTGAATCTATAGCACTATCAAATTTAACTGATCATTCTGGCAACCCCATTCCTTCAGAACCTCATCCAACCCTTAATACTTGTACCGGAACTGTCTCTCTCTCCCCAGCAAACTGCCCAGTCGATACCAAAGATTGGTCAGACTGTGAAGATTTACTAGGATGCCTCAAAGACCAAGATGTGAAATCAGTAGCTACACCATTCCTTCTAGAGGTCAATGAAAGAATCCGACCAACATTGCCAAAATTACCTTCCGTACACATGACCTTCCCTCATGTATCTACATTGGTGGACGGATTGTCCACCAAACCAACCTGTTCAACCATACCAACCCCCTCCCCATCAATGTCAAAACTGTTGGCGCTTTGGACATCCTGACAAACATTGCCGTTCCACAGACCGATGCCCCATATATGCCCAACCTGGTCATAATCGATCAAACTGCTCAGCACAAAAACGTACATGTGCTAACTGTGGCGGCCCCCTTAATGTATTTTATAGAGGCTGTCCCACTTACAAGTTTGAGTCTGAGGTAGCAACTCTCAGATACAAAAATGGTCTCACTTTACATGAAGCCAGACAGGAAGCACGTTGACAAGGTTTCTCTCATACTCCATACTCTAGTAATATTGTTCGCTCAACCCCTCCCCCTCCACCCCAAGATGTCCCCATTTCCACTTCTACATTCTACTTCCCTCAGACCAATTCCTTTGCCACTCTAAACCCAGACACCCCAATCTCAACCACAGCTCCAATCTCAACTACAGCCCCAACACCAACCCCTCTCCCTCCCCGCACTACCCGCAGTAGACAGACTAAACGTTCTAACCCTTCTTCCCCTACAGCACAATCACCTCCACCTACCTATACCTTTGTTCCTGAGACACCAGTCTCCTCTTTCCCCCCTCATAAGAAAACCTTTGTCCCACAAAACTCTCCAACCAATTCCATTGCAGAAACAATTACCTTCTCACAAAACTCTCCAACCAACTCCACTGCAGAAACAATGGATGACATTCAAAGCTATATGCTTGAGACACAAGATCCCATAACTCATGCTCCTTCCACACTTGAAGTGGTTGTCGATATTCATACCCCTCCTACTAATATTCCCCCTACACCCCTTCCTCCTACTCCCTCTCAACACAACGTAACCCCCTCAATCCCGTCCACCACTGATATCCATCCTCCCGATACCCATCCTCCTGATATCCATCCCCCTCTTACTCATAGCACCCCTACACCCCTTCCTCCTAATCCCTCCCAAGACAACACATCCCCTTCAACTCCAACTATCCATCCTTCCGATATCTATCCTCCTACCACTAATACTCCTCCCACACCACTTCCTCCTACTCCCTCCTAACATAACCCACCCCTTTCAACCCCAACTATACGCACATTCTCGCTCCCTCCATCCCCTCTATCCTTTCCACTCCCTCCTGGATACACACGGGAATCACTTATGTCACAACAATGCCCTTCTCCAGATTCCCTACCTCCTAATATCCTTCCTTTACACCCGCTAGCTCCTTCCCCAGGTACTGTATACGTTATCACTCATAAATCAAATAAGAAATAGTTATGCATTGGAATATTCGCGGTTTCCGTTATGTCCCTCTTTCAGTTCCACACATTCTCTTGTCCTGTCTATGCTTTAATACAGCACGTACCACTGCTTTTCCACACCTATCCTCCCTTCACCGACCTCCCAACATATCAGACATCCTTACAGAATCCCACAGCTTCTGCCTTGACAACCTGTTCTCCTTCCTCAGATGCATAAATATCCTTAACTTGATCTAACTCCCTTACCTAAACCACCATAACCTTTACCCTCATCAACCCTTACCCATCTTCAACCTTTCAACACTACTCTAGATAGTTGACACATAGCAACTATCACCTGACATCCCCCTTTACTATACCTTCCTATAGTGCTATATGACCTTAGATGTCTAGCACATTTATCTTAACCATTAACCATTAACCATTCCACCTACCTTTGCATTTATTCCTCAGACACCAGTCTCCTCTCCCCCCCCCCCCATCATAAGAGAACCTTTGTCTCACAAAACTCTCCAACCAATTCCACCGCAGAAACTATGGAAGATATTCAAAGTTATATCCCATAACTCATGCTCCTTCCGCACTTGAAGTGATTGCCGACATCCATTCCCTCCTATTCATTTTACCCCTACACCCCTTCCTCCTACTCCCTCTCAGCACAACCTAACCCCCTTAATTCCGTCTACTAGTGATATCCACCCTCCTCCTACTTATTTTCCCCCTATAATCCTTCCTCCTACTCCCTCCCAACACAACCCATCCCTACCAACTCCCACTATCCATCCTCCCGTTATCCATTCTCCTACTACTCAAATTCCCTCCACACCACTTCCTACTCCCTCCCAACACAACCCATCCCCCTCAGCTCTAACAACACGTACATCCCCTCTATCCTTTCCACTCCCTCTTGGTTAAACACGTAAATCACTCATGTCACAACAATGCCCTTCCCAAGATCCCCCACTTCCTGATATCCCTCATGATATTACACTAACCCCCCCCCTCCTCTAATTCCTTATTTCACCCCTAGCTCCTTCTCCCTCAAATTCCCCAACACGTACCGTATGCGTTATCACTTATAAAGCAGCTAAGCTATAGCTCTCCTACATTGGAATATTCCTCACACTCCCTTTATCCCTTTATTCGCATCCTCTTCGTCGTTGGATCACAGTTATTTCAGTCTATTTCTCCCCTTCGCATCCCATTGACTTTGTTGCCTTTGAAACTCTAATTTCCCAACTCCAACCACCTTTCCTCGTAGTGATTTCAACTGCCGCCAAACTCTGTGGGGTGTCTCCATCACCACCTCCCGAGGCCGATCTCTAGAACGCTTCCTCTCCACAAATAACCTAATTATTCTGAATTCAGTTCACCCCACACACTTTGACATGCTCTATGTCCCCCTTCCCTTCATTTAGATTTCCATTGGTCAGTTCTAGACCACTTCCCCTATAGTGACCATCTCCCAGTACTCCTTTCTCCTACTTCATATGTACCACTTCCTAATCCCCCACACTGGTGCTTTGATAGAGCTGACTGGCGTACTTTCACTTCACTCTCTACTTTACCTATCCCTCCACCTCCCTTCCCGAACATTTCAGAAATGCTACAATGTTTTACAACCACGATCCTGAGAGCTGCCTATACAGCCATTCCTTGAACCTTAAGACCTTGTACCTCCAAATGGGTTCCATGGTGAAATTCTGATTGCACCAAAGCTTAAAACGAGCAGCCTGGAACAGCTATCGTTACAAACGAGGCACCCCTTACCAGCTATCAGCCCTAATCTCCTTTAAAAGAGCATCTTTTCCGTACAATCAGAAACAGCAAAACAAATAGCTGGCAAAATCATGTTTCCTCAAATACATCTACATCTATTTTAGCTGTTTGGTGTCGAATCGATAAATTATCAGGCAAACATCCCCCCCATCCTGCCCCTGTCCTCCATATTCGAGATACTCTCATTTCTAAGCCTATTGAAGTAGCTAATGAACTGGGCGACTATTTCAGCCAGGTCAGTAGTGGCTCTCACCTTTCCCCACACTTTTCATCCATTAAAGCCATCAAGGAACGCACCCCCATCACTTTCACCCTATCCTCTGATGAGTCCTATAATGCTTCTTTCTCCTCTTAACTCAATGCTGCATTACAGTAGTGACACATGAAGGCCCTGACGGTATTCACTATAGTATGCTCCGACACCTCCCATCTTCCTCAACTATTTTCAACCACATATGGACGTCAGGAAATTTTCATTCTCATTGGCGAGATGCTCATATCCTACCTTTCTTAAAACCCAATAAATCAGGTATCCTCCCTCAAGATTACGGCCCCATCACTCTAACTAGCTGCTTGTGCAAGCTACTAGAACGAATGGTTAACCCGCTTAATGTGGTATCTTGAATCTTGTAATCTCCTTTCTCCTTTCCAGTTTGGTTTCCGACGTGCCCGAAGTACAGCAGACCCCCTTGCCCATTTCGAGACATATATTACATCTGTATTTACATGCGATGAATCCGTATTAACCATATTATTTGACCTAGAAAAAGCATAGGATACCACATATGATACCATATTCTCCAATAATTGTCCTCCCTAGATATACGTGGAAACATGGCTTTCCTTTCCTTTCCAAACGTACTTTCTAGGTCAAAATTGCCTCTTCCACGTCATCATCCTTTCCTCAGTTCGAAGGCGTCCCACAAGGAAGTGTGCTTAGTACCACTTTATTCCTTCTTACTGTAAATGACATTGTCTCAGTCCTACCACCAGGAGCCCGGGCATCACTATATGTTGATGACAACCATCTACGCCTCTGGAACATCCATACCAGATCACCGTCAAATCCTTCAGTCTGCAATAACATCAGTAACTTCTTGGGCCACCAACCATGGCTTTCACTTCTCTACCTCCAAATCTTTCCCCATCCTTTTCTCTCGCTCATGTATAGGTCTCCAACCACCACTCTTCTTATATAACGCTCCACTCCAATACCGTTCTTCTGGAAAATTCCTAGATGTTATATTTGACTCTAAATTGTCTAGGCAAGACTATATCTTCTACATTAAAGAAAGAGAAAGCTCAGCGCCGCCTCCGAATCTTACAAACCCTTTCCCACATATCCTGGGGCTCAGATCGCAAAACTCCCCTCCATCTTCATATTGCCTTGATCCTCTCCACTCCATACTATGTATGCCATATTTACTCCTCTGCCTCAACCTCCATTCTTGCTCACCTTGATGCAATCCACCACACCAGTCTCAGCTTAACCCTAGGCGCCTTCCGTTCCTCTCCAGTTGAGAGTCTGTATACTGAGTCTGGCATGCCATCCCTCTCTCGACGTCGAGCCCTTCTCTCTCTCCGATGCTGTGCTCGATTCCACCAACTTCCCCTTACCAAACTAACTATCCCACAGTCCCTGCTTCCTACCTTTTCCTCTTCTCCATGTTTACTTGCTCCTTTCTCCGTATGCATGGATACCCTCTCCTCCCATTCCCCCTTTCTCCACCTCCGATCTTTCCCATTTTCTGTCCATTCCCTTCCTCCATGGCTTATACCTTACCCCCGTATCTGCCCCTTTGTTTTCCCAGACCCACCAAAATCAGATATTTCCCCCTCTATCCTTCTCATTCATTTTCTTAACCATATCTCCATTCATTCCTCCAGCATTCATTCCAGGAGCTGGAATCGCAGTAACCTTCCCAAATCACACTTTGAAATACACCCTCCCTCCCTCCTGAATCTAGTGTCCTTACTACAGAAAATGTATGCACTCCTCTTTTCCTTAAAACGCATATACTCACTCCCTTCTTCCTCTTTCACTATTTTTATTAACTCCCGTTACCGCTGTGCTGGCGCAGCGGTAACGTGCTGGTCTAGCAATCTTGTGGACCTGCATTCAATCCCACGCCCGGCCAGTGAATGGTAACCCAGGCCATTCCTTGCACACAGGGGGAGATTTGGTAAAATAAAACAGACAGTATGTCACAGCAAAGAATGCCATGTTGGAATCCCTGGCAATGAACAGGCAGATACTCTAGCACGCGGATTATTACCCCCAATTTAAAACTTTCCTGTATACCCAATGGCAACTTTATGGTCAAGCCTCCACAATAATAAATTACATACTGTAAAACCATCTCCTCTTGGTCAGCTCCATTTTACCGAAACAGACGTTGGGAGACGGCCCTCGCACGCTTACGTACTGGCACACCTGCCTAACTAATGTCACAATCTGACCCGCCTCTATGTCCCTCTTTCAGTTCCACACATTCTGTTATCCTGCCCACGCTTTACTACAGCTTGCACCTCTGCTTTCCCCCAGCCTTCACCGACCTCCCAACATATTATACATCCTTACAGAATCCCACAGCT
>NW_020871691.1:5262-27762 GCF_003789085.1 Penaeus vannamei | reverse complement strand
TCTGTCGGCCTGTCGAGCTGTTGAAGTACTCTAATTATTGAGGGGCTTTATGATTTTTATTTATTTATTTATTTATTAATGTTGGATGAAAGTGATTTTCGAGGAAACAGGTTTTGCTTTTCTCTGTCTCTCTCTCACTCTCTCTCGATTTTCGTATGTATGTGTGTGTGTGGGGGGGGGGTAATAATGCCAAAAATTATTATTATATTCTCAATCTGCTTGTTCAACTACAAACTACCCTAACATTTTTTTAAACGGGATACGTGTTCATTCAAGAAATGCTTAGTTATAGTATTGCTTTAAAGATCATTATCATGATTTTAGTCAAATGTATTTCTCCATTATCAATATTCTTTAATACAATATAATAATATCATACCTGCTGATTATGTTTCAAATTATGTTTATTAAAAACCGCTTGTTCAAAAGTTGTCCTTGTGAAAAAATACAGATCATGCAACAAAATTAACTCCTGCATGCAGTTCGAAATCAAACAAGCAGGTTTTCCTATCGTAGAAGCCGAAATAAAGTTCCTGGAGGGTGGACGGTGGTTCAGAGAGGCACAGAGCAAGGGGAGCTGAGGCAGAGGGAGGAGGCTGCATAGGCAAGTCCAGTCCTCAGCTGTGAAGGCCAGCTTTCAAGTCCACCATGGAGAGTGATACTCCCAACCAGGCTGTGTTTGGCAAGGTAAGTGGCCTTTCACACCTTTTCCACACCACGTGTTGGTTCAGGAAGCTGTTCTTTTGAGCAACAAGCTTACAAAAATGTATATGAGCAAAAGGAATAACTTCAGCAATGTTTTTTGGGAAGTAACAGTGTCTCCCAGTTTAGGCCATATTTGGAAAAGTTTTGAACTTTTTTCCCTACTCTTTTTGGTTGTTTTGGGTCCCATCTTCTAGCTCTTTTTTTATTACAAACCTTAAAGCATACTTTGAGGCTCATATTAAAGAAATATCAGTGTTGGTTGAATGCTACAAAACACCTGTAAAGAAAGGTATAAAAGCAAATTGCATTTCCTGCATTGCTCTATTTCTTTGCAGAGCATGCTTTAATTATTACAGGGATGTTTGGCATAATTCTTTACAATATTTTTGAGGGGGCTGCTACAAGGGATTAAGGGACGAGTAATATCTCATATTTAGTAGAAGTTTCGTTGCTGTCCATGGTTTGTCTACTTTTGTTTTTTCCAATTTGGTTCTGTTGAATCTTGTGTATTAGAACCAAATACAGCCAGAAGCCCCTGTTTATTTATCATTTTTTCAATTTAGATGTAATTATGTGGTTAGGAATTGTGTTAAGAAAAGCAACCAGTTTGACCTCGTCATTTATGTGAGAAAAGAATATAAATGTTCAGCACAGCTTGAATTAAAAAAAATAGCTAGACATTTTCCTATTACGGTAAATAGGAAAAACACATGATAGGGAGAAATGTAAAGAAAAATGTAGGGAAGGGATGATAAATGATGAAAGTTACAAGAGATATGACCCTATCCAGGTTACCGAATATTTCTTCTTCTTTCTTCTTTTATAGGGTTTTAGACTTTGTGCAGTCTATATCCCCTGGATCCTTTTTCTTTTCTATGCTTTTTTTTATATGATCTTTTTAATCTGTTTTTCTTATGAAAATTTTGGAATGTCTGAAGGTGTAGTACTTTTCTGTTGGTGAGAGATCTACACCTGTTAATAATAAGTCTAAATTAGGGTTGTTTATTTTGAATTTTCTTAGAGCTTCGTTTAGGTTCGTTCTGCTGAAATGGAATTGAGGACATTGGAGTATTATGTGTTCTATATTTCTTCTTCATTATGACACCATCTGCAGAGTGGGTCATTTATTATTTTCATTCTATGTAGATGCTGGTTTAATCTTGTGTGTGTGGTTTTTATTCTTGTTATGCATACATCTAGTTTCGGTTTTCAGATCTTGTCCATGGTTGAGGTTCTGTGTTTTTCATAAGATAATTCTTTGCATTAAGGATGGTATTTAGTTGTCTTTTCCAGTTGTTTTGATTTTTTTTATTCTAATCTGTTTAATCTGTATTTTTATGTCTTCAGGTATGGTTATGAGATTTCTTATATTGTGTGCTTTTTCTGCTGCCTGATCAACAATTTCATTACCTTTTATGTTTGTGTGAAGGCATCCATTGCAAGACTATTATTTGTCTTTGTTTTACTAGTGTGTATATGATTTTTTGTATTTCAAATATAATATGTTTAGAAAATTTTTGGTCTCGGGTTGGATATTCGATGTAAAGCAGATTTGGAGTCAGATAATATTACCGATTTTGATAATTTGTTGTTTTGTATGTACTTTAAACCTTGTTATATTGCAGTATCATCTGGTGATTTCCATATGATTATATTTTAATCTTGAATGTATATTGCTTCTGAAGTGGAATTAATATTGTTTATTTTTGAGTCGTATGAAAATATTTTTTTATGATTTAGGTATTTTGTGTTTTCTATCATTGCATATTGTGATTTTATTATTTGTTCTTGGACATTTTTGCTTGATAATTCAAATTTTTTTTTTTTTTTTTTTTTTTTCAAAAATATTGAACCATGGTGGGATAGGAGTTATATTTGGCAATGCTTTTGTTTTTATATTTATTTGTAATTCTTTACAAGTTTCCAAGACTCTATATATTAAGCTTCTTTTGTCTTTTATGGGGGTTGTATTCTTTTATATATGTTATCAGTTTTTTATTTGCATATATATTTGTTTTTTTCTAGCATTTTTAACATTTGGGTAAATTCTTGTTCTTTTAATTTATTTTTGATGGGCATCTTATTAGTTAGGGTGTATAATGTCACAACTGGGGTGCATGGTAAGCAACCTGTGGCTATTCTTAAAGAATTATTTTGAATAATTTCTAGTTATTTTCATTTCTGTTATTTGTTGTACCATAGATTGATATGCCATATTCTATTTTTGGTTTAATTTAGATGTCATAGAATTTTATCATTGTTTCTCTATTTGCTCCCCATGTGGTAGTTGATAGTATTTTCTTTATACTTATTCTGTTTGGGTATTTACAAGTCACTGATGTGATTTTTCCTCATTAGCATCAAATTCAAGGCCTAGTATTTTGTGTTCGGTTGTAAACTTAAGTTCTTCATTGTTTATCTTTATTATTGCTATCTGTCTTATTTGTTTTTTTGTGAAATACATAATTTTACTTTTTGTTAGATTTATTGTTAATTCCCTATCGTTAGCCTATTCAATGATTTGAATTAATCCTATTTCTATGTGGCAGTCCTCTCTTTATTTTTCCTTCTTCAGACTTTTTGTTTCATATTGTTATTTGATAAGTTCTGTTATTTAAAAAGTTATATATCCATTTAAGTGGGGTGCCTGTTATTCCGAGTTTGCTGCTTTGTTTTATGATGGCTTCATGGTTATCTGTGTTGAATGCTTTCTCTAAATCTCTAAAAAAAAATTCTTTGTAGGCTTTGTTGATATGTAAATCTATTATGTGCAGAGTATTTATTGTTGAATAATATGGCCTGAATCCTGTCAAGTCTTGACTTAATTATTATTGCTTTCTAACCACCATATCGGTCTATTATTTATTACGCTTTCCAAATTTTTTTGTAAGCTTGAAATCCTGCTTATAAATCTATAGGATTTTTTATCAGTTGTGTTTTTTTCATGATTTTGATATAGGGTTAACTAATGATTTTTAAAATTCTGGGAGATATTCCCCTTATTAAACTGACGTAAAAAAAAAATCAAGTATATTATTTGGGGAATTTTTAAATAATTCATATGGGATTTTGTCTGGACCATATCCTTTATTATTTTTTGCATTCTTTATTGTTAAGGTTAATTCTTTTAAATGGAGTTCTTCATTTAAGGCGATTGTCTCCTTTTTTTTGCCGTTTTTCGTCCTTAGTGCTGAAATCGAGTTTTATGCATTTTCAAGGAGTTCCTCGTCCCCCTGGTTCTCCCCTGAAAATTTCATGGCCCAACCATTATTTTTTAGGTGGTAGCAGCCATTTTCGATGTTGACTGAAATATTATTTTTTTCACGTTAATTTAGAAAATTGGCAGTTGTGATGCAATAATTAGAGATAATGAAAAATAAATTTTTGAGTAGGAAAAAAATCCCTAGATCCAAACCATGGTCTGCATCAATGCCAAAGTGCAATAAGCATCTCAGTTAGGTTAAAACACACCTTTGGTTAAGATCTCATTAAAATATGTTCATAATTTTTAGAAATATCAGAAAAAACAAGCAAACATAAAACAGCAAACAATCAACAAACAAACAAAGAAACAAACAGAAGTAACAATATAGATAAACAAAAGGTCATGGGGTACACGAAAATGATCTATATGTGCATGTATACCTAATATACATACTTTTACCTCGCCCTGAAATTGTATTTCGTCTTTTCACGGAGTCTGAGTGTGAAAATTGGCCATGTGGCCCCGTAGAGTTAAACACCAACATTCAGATGCAAAGACACGTCTGTCATCATCCGGCAATGCCCGGCCGTGCTGAGAAAAGGATGTGTATGATACCTGTCCGACTAGAGAAAGGTTATTTTATCGACCAATCTTATACGTTGTAAAACCCCATTAGAGCAACAATAATAGGTAAATAATAGATAATTATGTCATATACAAGTATTCCGTACGTGATTTATCATGTAAAATGTATAAATAACGAAAAGGAAAAAGATAGCGATTATTAGGTACGCATAATACACATATTTTCAGTCCAATTTTAACGTATTATGGATCATTTTGTAGCTGAATAATAGATCTATTACATGATGCAATAAGGATTTGTAATTTTTTCATGTGCTTCTTTTGAAAGTGACATATATTTTCAGTATCCCTTTTTAGGGTGTCGAGATAGTGGGGTTCGGAAAATATTCACCAAAAAAAAAAAGTAAGGTTGACTTCAAAAAATGGCTTCACATATAGTAAAAGGATAGTTCTATTCAGATATGAAATCAAATTGGCTGTATGATTTTTTTTTTTTTTTTTTTTTTTTTTTTTGATAAATTTTTAAAAATGGTCAATGTAGGCCTATAGACCCTCCAGATCACTGCCACCACTCTACACTATACGTAAGGTTTTGAGAAACTGTTACGTGATGGCAATGTCTGAAAGTCTCCGGAATGCAGGTACATGATAGAAAATTATGGTATAGGAAGATTATGCTCCTCCCTTTCATTTTTCATACCAAAAAAATTATGAAAAGAGAAAAAAAAACTTCTATGACTGTTATCTTGGAAGTAAATTTATTTACGCAGAAATGCCATTCAAATAAAAAAGTATACTACAGAGATCAGGCTGGGGTCTAAATAAAAGGGTGTGAGTTTCATAAAAATCGGCAAGAAAAATCGAAAAATCGAAAAAAAAAAAGAGACAACCCCCTTAAACTTTCTGTACTTGGTTGATCGGTCATGTTTTTAAATTTTGTTTTTGTTAACAGGCTTTTTGTTTTTATGTTTATTATACTTTGAAATTCTTCTTTTAGTATTAGTTTGAGCCGGTAGGTCATTATGAACTATTGGATAATTGTTAATTTTATTACCTTCTAGTTCTTTAATAAAATTGCAGATTTTTCTTGTTGGTGTATTGAAATCTAGGGATTGTGACAGAAATCTGACCAACTATTTCTTTTTTCAGTCTCTATTGTATTTTTTATATTCAAATTTGTTTCTTTCATTTCTTTTTTTTCTCCATTTGTTGAATGGTTTATTTCTTTGTTTTATTATTTCTTTACATTTTTCTTGGCTTATTTTTATTAAAATCATTGTCTATCTTAATTTTTTTTCCTATGTTGATCATTATTTCTGTTATTTTCTTTTAAAGACTTTATCTTTATCATATCTATTTTTTGTATATTTTTTTTATATGTTACCCAGCCTTCTTTGTTAAATTCCAATTCTTGAGTTTCAGTGTTGTGGCTATTATCTTTAATAATGATTGGAAGGGGATCACTTCCTCCATTGATGCTTGTTTTTAATTCAAGGTGACTTAGTTTTGGTGAACCAATGACTAAATCTATGGTGGATCCTTTGCCTGTTTTTGGGTCAATTCTTGTAATTTGACCTTTAGGGAATAACAATATTAAGTTATTTTGATTTATTAGATTGAATAGATGTATTCCTGTGGTGTTTGTTGTTTTTTTGTTTATCGTTGGATTCCATAAGGGATGGTGGGCATTAAAATCTCCTAATATCAGTTTTGGATTGTCTATTTGATCAATATAAGGCTCTATTTCTTGTTGATTTATATTGTTACAGGGGTTGTAAATTAATAGTAAATTTAACCATTTTCTTTTATAGCTAATATTTCTATTTTACTATTTTGTAATGTGTTAAGGTTTATTTTTATATATTGTATACTGTTTTGTATACATATAGCGAGGCCTCCTCCTCTTTGTTCTGTTCTATCCTTTCTTAATATAATCATAGTTCTTTAATTTGAAATTATTATTTTTATTAGCCATGTTTCACAAATTGCGAATATCTCTGGATTTTCTTTATATACTAGATAATCTATATCTATTTTTTTGTTTATTATGGATCTGACATTCCAGAGGATTATTTTATTCCATTGAGCCATTCAAGTATTTCTTTTAGTATTGGGGCAGCTTCAGTTAATAGATCAGAATTATTTCAATAATGTGATTTATCAGATTTTGAAATATTCTTGTTATATTTGATATTAGTTTGAATATTTCTTTTGTTATTTCTATCCAAGAAGGTTTTTTTACATCTTTTTTTTCCTTTCTTTTATTGTTAGTTTTCTGTAGTGGCTTTGGAAGTGACCAAGTAACTGGGACTTTACATGTTCCTTGTCTTATGTTCTTATGTTTATTATATATATTATTTTTATATATATAATATAATATATTATATGTATTATTAATATATATATATTTATATTTATTATTATATATATTATGACTTATGTTCCTGTGTATGCATTTGTTCTTTTATTTTTTCTTAATTGTTTTTTAGTTTTGGTTTCACTGATGGGTCTCGAGTATTTTCTGTTCTGTTTATGTTGTTTTTTAGTTTTGTGTGTTTTCTGTGCTGGCATTATGTAGTTTGTTTGTGTTAGTATTTGGGCAAATGTTTGTGTTGTGTTTGGATTTGTTTGTTGTGTAGTGTTCATGTTGTCATCTGTATGTTGGATATATTCTGTATCAGGGTTGTGTATCTCAGCTGTGGTAAGTATTATGTTTTTCTGTTTTGTTTGATTAGTTTTTTGTGTTATTGGGTTTAATTGGTGGAAGAGATTTTTTACTTCTAAGTTATTAGGTGTTTTTTGTTTTGTTTATGTCTTGAGCATTTAAATGTGTAGGGCATGTTCTATCATATAAGCTGGGTGATTACTCTTCACAATAAAAACATTGAAAGGTCTTTGTGCAGTCTTTAAATTTATGGCCTATTTGACTACAGTTGCTGCAACTTGTTTTATTTTTACATGAGATAATCCCATGGCCATACATTAGACATTTATAGCATTTTGATATGGGGAAAGTATATTGATATATTTTATAGCTCATATGTCCTATGGCTATTTGACTGGGGAGTTGGGCCTCTTAAGGTTAATCTTAAAGATTTTGTTGGTTTTATTTATTCTTATTATTTCTTTTATTCGGGTATCTTGTCCCATAATATTTTAATTTTCTCTGATTTCTTTTATATCTATATCCAGTTCTACTGGGGATATTGTTCCATACATACAACCTTGATTTTTGTTTGATGTTGATTGTTTACAGATTACTTCCCAGTTTCCCAAATGTTTTTTTCATTCAGAGGTCCTATTTTGTTTAAATCAATCACTCCAAATCTGATGGCTTTGCCATCTTCTAGTATCCTTAGTGAGTTTTCAATTATGTATTTTTAGAAAACTGATTTATTAATAGCTTCAGTTAATTTGATTGGGTGGTTGAAGCATGAGGTGATTGATAGGTTTGCCAACTGAATTTCTTCGTTTCGTGCTTGTTTGGAGTATATCTTCACTGTCACTATCTCGCCGTCTGCTTTTTCTGGTGTTCGTAATTCATTACATTTCTTTCACCAGATTCATCACCTGGGTCTAGATCAAAGCTTGAGTTCATAAGCTTTCACTTCACTGAGTTCTGTAAACATTAGGATTGATCGTTCTATCCGCTCACAGTAATGTTCTCTCTACAGTATCTCGACTGGTTCTTGGGAATATTTCAATAAAATTAAAAATGATTGTTAAGATGAAAATGGTCTTATTTATAATATGGATGATAATTATGTATCAGAAGCCCATAGAATAGGAATGTATTCTAGAAGGTCAACTAACTTCTCATGCATTTTTTTTTTTTTTAAGGGACTAGAGAAGAATAAGAGAAAATTAATGCAAATTAACAACATTGGATTTAAAGTGGAAACTCTTGGATTTCACACAAAAGGGGCCATCACTGCATAGAACAAATACATTGTTGGTATTGCATTACTTTTATAACTCATTTTGATAATACTTTACCATGACTGTTTCAGTTAGATATATTACACTAAGAACTTCTTTCTTGTTATAGGGTTTTAGATTAAATTTGTCTATATCCCCTGGATCCTCTTCTTTTGTTCTTTATGTTTCTTGTATTATGTCTGTTAACTTGTATTTTTGTAGGAAGATCTTGGTGTGTCTCAGTATGTAGTACTTTATTGGTAATGGAAGATCTGCACCTGTTAACAGAAGATTAATGTTAAAAGCTTGTATATTAACTTGATTAAGGGCTTGTTTTTAGTCTTATTCTATGGGAATTGAATCTAGGGCACTGTATTAACATGTGTTCTATTGTTGCCTCTTCAATTCTGCACCATCTGCAGGATGGGTTGTTTTCCATTTTTAGTCTATGAAGATATTGTTTTACTCTTGGTTAATATTCTCGTGATACATGTATCAGATTTTCTGTTTTTGGCTGTGATCCAAGTTTTATGCTGGTGTATTTAATGAGGTAGTCTTTTATGTGCAATATTCTCTTAAAATGCAATTCCCATTGCTTGGAGTTTTTCAATTTGATTTCTTTTATGGTATATTTTGAGTCTTGAGATACAGGCATAGGATTGTTCATTTCATGAGCTTTCTTTGCTGCTAAGTCAGCGATTTCATTTCCCTTGATGTTTTTGTGTGATGTGATCCATTAGATTGTTATTGTTTGTTTTTGTGTTGCTAGAGTGTGTATTTGTTTTTGTATTTCGTATATGATTTATTTGTACTTTAAAGGTTAGTGTTTTGTATTAGTTGTAATGATTGTGAGTCTAACAATATTACTGTTTTTGTTAGATTATTGTTTATGGCATAATTTAATCCTTGTTTTATAGCAAAGAGTTATTTCTACATTAGCCGAGTTTCCGGATATTTTTAAAAATAAAGATTGCTGCTGAGGTTGAATCTGGTTCTGTTATTTTAGATCCATCGGTAAATATTTTGGCATATTCTTTAATAGTTTATATTTATCATTTCTTGATAATGATTTTGAATGATGATATGAGGACTATTTTTTGTAATGTTATCTGCAAAATTTATTTGTATATATTTTGAAATATCAAACCATGGGGATACTGGTGATATGATGGGTACATCATTTAGTGTTAGTTCAAGATTTAAGTTCCTTTTAGTTTCAGTGACTTTGTATTTGTGATCTCTTGTCTCTCTGAGGATTATATTCTTTTATGTAATTTATTGTTTATTGTTTTATTGGCATTATTGATTAATTGTATATATTCAAGTTCTTTTTTATAGTTTTTTTTGTTGTTAAGTTTGTTATAGCTTGAAGAACTATTATTGGAGTTGATTTTAACCATCTTGTAGCCATTCTTAATATTTGGTTTTGGAGTGTTTCTAGTTTTTTAAGTTCTATGTCTTTTGCTGCCCCGTATATTGTTATCCATATTTTTTTTGGTTTTATATATATCTTGTAGAAGTTTGGTAGGGTTTCTCTGTTTGTTTCTCTATTAAATGAGGCGAGTTTTTTCATGAGGTTTATTCTGTTTAACATTTCTACTTTTAAATTATTTATATGATTTTTCCATTTTAGTTTTGGTGCATCTAGTGTTAGACTTAATATTCTATTTTGTTTGGTGCTTCTATTAGGTTTTTGTTACTTGTCACTAATGTTATGACATCTGCATTTATTATTTTTGTCAATGTCAGTTAGTTTTTAATAATTATTCATTATATTATATAATATTGGGCTTATTGGAGATCCTTTAAGAACTTCAAAGCATCAGAGTTTACCCACTGTCAGATGTTGAGCACCAGGGCCCATACATTTTAAGATACAATACCATTTTTATTTATCTTTTTATCAACAAATCAGTCACTTAAAATGAAATAGACTGCATATGAAGAAAGAGATGAAAAGGAGAGAAAAATAAGTAAAAGAAGAAGTATAGTAAGAGACGGAGGGACTTCGAAAAAAAGGAAAATGTGAAGTTTATTAATAAGAACAAACTGAAATAAGAAAAAAGAGGCTCTAAGGAAAAAAACATTCTGGATACCATGCTGAACTTTGGCAGGTAAGCACATAAATGCTTCTGCAATCACCAGATTTTCTTGTTCTGAATTCTTATATTTCATTATTATTAAGTAGAAGTTATACTCATATTTTTTACATGTTGAAAATATGATCATGTATTTGTTGCAAGCTCACATGTGATGGACACTCCACAAATACATGCTAATAATCTTGCCCGAAGAATTGCAAATTCTCTAATGATTCTATTTGAAAAACCAGTGTAGGGCTTCAAATGTTTGGCAAGCCATGAAAAAGAGGTTTAAATTCAAGAGAATATCCTGTTGTTTTAGCAACTTTTTGAAGAATATTTAGGCATTAGATGATTAATGTTGCTATTAAGAATGTATTTATAAGGAGAATCATGGCTCAATTGCACGGTCAATTTATACACAGGTACATGTTCTGTCCAAGGAATATTGTCGCACTCAAATGGTTCCACAAGTGATCAGCCATCAAAAAGCCAGGCAAGAACTCACCTGATTTCCGTATACTTTTGATTTTAATGCTCCCTCTATTTTTTTCTTTTCTTAATAGATTTGAAATTGATTGTTATTAGTAATATTCGTGATATAATGATTATTATGATGTTATTGAAATATTAATAGTACCAATAATTTTTTATCTAAATCTTTAAGAAAATTAAGGAAAGAGTTTAACATTTGAGATAGGTAGGACGAGTAATTGATTCCATGGTGACTAAGTGCTTACAGAATTTTTAAACCTAATCAGTGGATTTGAATCACAGTGGAAATAGCATGAATACATATCCCAGCACAAAAGGTTATTAAGACAGGCTAGGCTAATCAGAAATTCAGCAATCTTTTAAGCAGTGATCTTGGTTATTGATTGTTACTACTGGCATTAACCCATTATGTATTGTTCATTGTATTTAGTGAATGTTATTGCACACAAATGGCACCACAAGTACTTGGACACAAAGAAGTTTGTTCATGAACCCAAGTGACCATCCATGATTTCCCCACTCCTTTAATATGTGGTTAAATGTGTTTTTTTTTTTTCTAAAGTTATTTATATTAGTATTGTTTTTATTATTGACTATATGATTATTTCAATATTATTAGAATATCAATAATAGAAGTTATAAGGTAATAGAAATGAATCTATCCAAAAATCAGGGAAAAGGGTAAAAGGGTGAGATAGGTAGAACTAATGATTGTTTGGCCAAGGTTATGCATATGCCAGCTGTATCGGATTTCTCATGGTTAGGTGTACGGCACATGTATGTATATACACCACATATAAATGTCATTTCCAGGTAATAAATACAAACATAACCAAACCTAATTGAGAGTGGTATCATCATCTTGTGTCAAAATGCTGCCATCTTGTTTGTTTCACCACACATGCATATGAGCATAAAAACATCATTTCTGTGTAATGAGTACAAAGTTAACCTAACAGTGGCAAAATGTCTCCATCTTTTATTAATTGTGCAGAGGATACTAATAGGGGGCTTTTCTGTTGAACCAGTTGTCACTTACTAATTGTTTCCTTGGTAACTAAGTACCTGTGGAGTCTGTAACTAAAATTACATAGCATATAATTTTGCCTTCTACAGTGATGATTGAATTTAAATGAAAAGCATGGTTTATAAGGTTAAGATAAGCTAAGATGAATAAACTATGCTATGCTAGGTCGGTCATATGTTCAGCAGTGCTAGAAGTGCATTCATTAATTTTAGTAATTAGAAATATGAAGAATACAGAATGATTTAGGATGAAATATACAGGATACAATGATGGGATCTGAAAAGGGAAAATGAGATCAAAGGAAAATTCTCAATACAAAACACTGGAGAAGGAGTTCAGTGGAGGAATAATGAGATTTCATGAGGGGAAGTGAGATTGGAATCAGGGGCTGGATTTCATCTCAAAGGTAATATTGTCATAACATCTATAACTCAAACATCAAATCAAAAAGGCGAGGATACATGTACGGCAGCCATATCCAATTTCTCATGGTTAGGCGTACAGCACACATATGGATATGTGCGTATAAATATCATTTCTGGGTAATAAGTACGAACCTACCCTAATCTAGCCAAAACTAACCTAATCAAGATGCCACCATCATGTTTGTTTCACCACACGTGCAGAACTCCAGTTGGGGGCTTTTCTGCTGTCCCAGTAGTCACATTCAATAATAAATGATAGAGGTAAGTTCAGATAGGCCCAACTTTGGAAGTTTTTAAAGATTTGATTCGGATCTCTTGTAGTTATACTTTACTGTAGGGCAAAGACTGCCCAGAGCTGAAGAGGATAAATTGGTCTTACAGATCTGAAATATTACTTTTTTTTTAGGGGGAATGTGGTGATGGATGCTTATCCGTAGCCCATTTTTTAGTTTGATATATATTATTGTTAATATTTTCAAAATTAAAATGATGATGATGATGATTATGATATTATTTCTGTTCTTATTGTTGTGATCATTATTGTTATTATTTTTTAAAATTACCATTATCATTATTATTGTCATAGTTATCATATTGTCATATTATCATTAATATAGTTTATTGCATTATTATTATTATCATTATCATTATCATTATTGATATTATTATTATCATTATTAATATTAGTAGTAATATTAATATTATTAATTTTATTTTCATCATCATCATCATCATCATCATCATCATCATCATCAATAATCATCATCAATAATCATCATCATCATCAATAATCATCATCAATCATCATCATCATCATCAATAATCATCATCATCATCATCAATAATAATAATCATCATCATCATCAATAATCATCATCATCATCATCATCAATCATCATCATCATCATCATCAATAATCATCATCATCATCATCATCAATAATCATCATCAATAATCATCATCATCATCATCAATAATCATCATCATCATCATCAATAATCATCATCATCAATAATCATCATCACCTCTGTCAAGCTGGTATGTAGACTCTTGAGTGCTCCTAGTTTTATTATTATTATTATTATTATTATTATTATTATTATTATTATTATTATTATTATTATTATTGTTATTGTTATTATTATTGTTATTGTTATTGTTATTGTTATTGTTATTGTTATTATTATTATTATTATTATTATTATTTTATTTTTAAAATTATTACTTTTATTATTATTAATATTATTGTTACTTTTAATTATTATTATTATTATTATTATTATTATTATTATTATTATTACTGTTGTTGTTTTCATTATTATATTGTGATTGTTGTTATTATAATTGTCATTATTACTATTATTATATCTATTAATATAATTATCAAGTTTATTACTGTTGTTATTATCATTATCATCTGAAATATCAATATTATCAGTATTATTTTTCATCATTGTTATTAACAACATCATGTACATTATTGGTCAAAATTATTGAGTAACATCCCTACAGATATATATTTTTTTATATTAAAATTTTTGAGATGGTTTCTCTTCTGTAGTCAATAATGAGAAAAAACAGAAGGAGTATGCATCTATGTGTTTACTGACACTATCTGTGTATGAAAAGTCATTTGTAACTTGCTACCAGATCGATGAGAAGTAGAAAAGGGGGAATCAAAATAAGATATTTCCCCATTAAGGAAAGGGAAGAAAGGAAAGAATGTGCTGTCTTTCTGGGATAATTGTGCAAATATCCAACTAAGAAAAAAATTGTAGGCCAAGGATACAAGTTCACCATCCATATCCCAATTTCTCGAAGTTAGGTTATGGCACACATGCTCATGCACATATAAACATTATTTCCAGGGAATAAGTGTGGTACTGCCGTATTCGGGATTCCTAACCTAACCTAGTCTAGCCTATTTTGCCCTAACCTCACCAAGCCTACCCTTACCTAGCCTAACCATACCTAACTCAGCCTAGCCTAACCTAAGAAAAACTAGCCCAACTTAACCTAACCTAGCCTAACTTGGCTTAACTAAGTCTAGCATAGCATACCCTAACCAAGCCTAGCCTAACCTAATCTGGAAATCCTTCATAATTTTTTAGGAAATCATGAAATGCTCAAGAAATTCTTTGCAAATCCTAAAATCTCCATGAAGTCCCAAGAATCCTAAACTCTCGTAAATGTTCCAGGCACAGCAATCTTTTACATAATCTTAATAATAGGACCTGAGATATCTTTAAAATCAGTAAAAAAGTTTCATAAACTTCGACAAATACCTCCGCATTTGAAGATCAGAATGCTATGTTATGTCCTCAATCCTGTATGCCAAGTTTCAGGTGATTTGATTGGCCTGTTGGTTACACAGTGATTTATCAGTAATAATGAGTACTATGGAATCCTTTGGGCAAAGCAGGCATTTATCAAAATAAGGCAAAAAATGCTGGAGAACCAATTTTGCTTACAGTAAGGCTTAAATTCTGTCTTGGTAAAGCATCATATCAATAAAATAGCAGCACAGGATGTTATGAATGTAGCAGTGGTTCCAAACTTTTTTTACAGGCTACTCCAATCATGCGCCTCCAGACATGACTGCAACCCTAGCCTGTTCTATTTTATGATAGTATATAATCATATTTATATTATTCAGTAAACATATAAATAAATCAATAATCAAAATCCACAGTTACAATTATATTTTCTTTAGTTCAAGCTTCATCAGAATTAAGTGATTATTATCATTTTTTAACTGCTTTTTGAATTATTGTGTAAAAATCACGCAATATTTAGCCATTAGCTCTCATCAATATGTCACTACATATCTGAAAACATTTAAAAACAGAATTTGACTACATCTGAAATTTTGAGGTCTTGGTGACCCCAGGGTTAGAAAGGCTGATTTAATGTCTATTCCAGCAAATTTTCAGAAACAGGATTGCTCCTTTTAAAATGCTCAAATTTCCAAGTAATTGTGGCTACTTTTGGAAGTGAGTTGGTCTGAACAATACTCAAATAGTTAATCCATTGAGAATTTTTTGCCTGAAGGTGTTTCAGTCATGATTTAGGGTACAGTAGTGCATTTCATGTGGAACCTTTTTAAACATTTGATATGATTTGATGCTTTTAAATGCATTTGAAAACTTTGGAAATCCCCAGGAAATCCCTCAAACTCCAGATATCCCTGACAAATCTGCCTGGAAATCTAGAAATACCATTAAAAAAAATTTGGGATTTCAGAAATCCCAGAAATCTCATTCAGTAATTTTGGGTTCTGAAATGCCCTCGATAGTTTTATATCTATACTATAAGTGACCATGGGAGTTAGAGGGTGTGCTCCGGTCATGTTCATTATGTGATATCAGATAACACAAACTTCCACTTAAAAATTATCATTCGCCATTTGCCTGTAACCTGAAACAGGTCTGAACAAGAATGACAATCTTGCAGATTAATCGTATGACATGTTAACATAGGTATTTGAGTTTGCACTTGCCACTGTGGTCATTGTTCACTAATTCCTTCTTAAAATAAAGATATCTTCCATAAGGAGTATTGTTTTCATGATTGATTCTATTAACCAGAGCTTAAAGGAGTATTTTGTATGATATAGTTGAATCCAATTTTATCTGAATTTCAGAGCTATCATATTCAATCTCATGTGGCATGTATGTCATACTAAGCTAATACATAGTCACTTTTTATACACACCACAAGTTTATATTTTGTAATCTCAAATTAATTCCCGACACTTACTATTTTTTCAGTTCTGAAAGCTAGTGAAGAAATTTTACCATACCAAATCAAAATATTCCATATAGCTTTGATTTTGATGTTCTCTTTACATATATCCCACTTTTGATGGAATTACAAGGAGGAATCATGAGAGCAGTTGCAAGACTAGCCCATTGAAGTCTGTTCAAATGATGAAAAACAAAAAGAAGAGACATAAATAACAATGCAATCACATGGGAATGGAACACAAGTTTGCATACAAAATATAGGAAAAACCTGACTCAGTTTAAATGCAAGGAGCAAATCTCAGATAACCACAGTATCATATGTAGAAAATGGAATACTCACCAAGCCCAGGGAATCCTCAGTCTTGTGCAGAAAAAGAAACTAAATGTGTATTGTAAGGTATTCATTATTATTATTCTATAATAATGAATACCTTACAATCTTGCATTGCCTTGCAAGAAACAGAACTTTTTAATTAATTTATTTATTTTTTATGTACCTCATTCAGCCAGTGTAATCAGTATGATATGGGACTCTGTTACTTATTTCCTTATTCATTTATTTGTATAATTTTTGCTTCCATGTATAGCCCAAAAGATGGAAAACTATAATAGGGGACATATAATTTGCTTATATATGATCTGTAATCATATACATTCCTCCTCAGTTCCTGAAAAATGGTATTTAAAAGTATTTGGTTGGAGATGATTCAATTACTCAGTTTCTTTTTGCATTGCATGATCTTCTGACCATGATGGATTAAAACAAGTCAACTTTTTTATGTATCAGTCCTCCCTCCCATTTTATGCATAACATTGATATTGACAGATCAAATGAAATCAATTTAACAGATTTATAGCTTGTCATCATAAATTGCATATATATTTTTTGATATGTACCTTAAGAAAGAAATTTTTCTATTGTTATTGTTGTTTACCCTGTTATATAGATAAAGTTCATATTTTAGAGTAGAAAATGCATTTTTGATGAACATTAAGTGTAGTGCCTAAATATAATAGTGCAATCAAAGAGTGCTTGGTATTTTTTTATGCAGTATCAGAATTCAAAATTTTATTAAACTTTTTTTCAGGTTGAGTTCACTGGAGAGGAGCAGATGGCCATACAGAATATATTGCGACAGAAACTTGGGCAGTCTTTTATCAGCCAGCGATCAGGAGCGGGAGGCCAGCGTATTGCATATATAGAAGGCTGGCGCCTCATATCTTTGGCCAATGAAATTTTTGGCTTTAATGGATGGAGTCACTCTGTTACTAACCAGACTATTGGTAAGACTGTTTAGTTAAGTTACACTTAAGAGAATTTTAGTCTGTATTGGCAGATGCCTTTTTATGAAATAGTCCATAGATCAGTGGTTCTCAAACTGGGCGCTATAATGCCCTGGAATGCCATTGGCAGTACCGGTATCTAGTGTTGCTATCAGGCCTCCAAAGTGAAATAAAGGAAATTAAATTGATTCTTTTTATTTTCAGTTTGTTTTGCATATTTATGAGTTTTCTTCAAACAGTTTATCATGTATTTTATATTTGAGTTATAAGATGTTTTCATTCTTGTGGTAAGTTTGATGTTTGTCAATTGAACATGTAATCCATGTTTATTTTATTATGATCAGCAGTAGTTTCATGAACAGGTTTAGGTACACTCTACTATGAAGGTAAATTCATGTAGGATACGATGAGGGGACCATTTAACCCCTTTCTGCCTGGTGGGATGTTTATACATGCCATGGCTGTTGTGGACCAAGTAGCAGATGGGATCACATCATGACCATTCCCGTGCCATCGGCTCATTGGACCCACTAGCCAAATTTTTAACCCAGGGTTAATGACTTTTACAGATTTATGGATAAAAAGTTATGATGGAATATAAAACAAAATTGTTTAGATATAACTCCTATTTAGCACTTTCTGTACATCAATTTTAAGTTTTTCAATATGTATATCTTTTTCACAATTTGCATGCCTGCCAGAATATCTGTTTCAGCCTGAATGTTTTGTACAAAACAAAAAAGTCAGACTAACTTCCATATTCTGCAAATTTGAGAATCAATTTTTTTTCCCTGCTTATACCTTCTACATGTTAGATTTTAGTTTGTTTGTTTTTTTCTTCCCCCTCTCTCTCTCTCTGTCTTTTTGTTATTTATACCTTCTAAATGTTCTGGCAGCCGCCAGCCTGGAATGAAGCTTGTGGGGCAAAGCCCTAGGGAACCCCACAGGTGGATGTTGGGTCCTGCAGCCTGCCGCCCCCTTTTATGAGGGGTAGTGTTGGTGGGGTGGCAGAGATGGCGTCCACCTGACTGCCCGAGGGTGAACCTCAGGTGGTAAGTCAGGGTGGAGGCTTGGAACATCCGCTCTTTGCCTCAGGACGATCGGTTGCCTCTACTATCGAGGGAACTGGGGAGGCTGAGAGTTGGGGTGGCTGCTCTCTCGGAGTTGAGAAGACCTTCAGCGGCACAATCAGTGTAAGTGGCTACACCTATTACTGGTCAGGCCACAGCAATGGTCACCATCTCCAGGGAGTAGCCATAGCTATCTCCAGTAGGCTCCAGCCCTCGGTTGTAGAGGTTACTCCAGTCGATGAACGTAAAAATGGTAATGAGACTGAAGCTAGTATGGCTTCATGTCTCTTATTGCTGTGTACGCTCCTACAGATGTTTGTAAATTCGACGTGAAAGAGATGTTCTACACCAAACTTGCTTCTGTGACAGACAGCTGTCCCCAGCGGGATATTCATTTTGTCCTGGTTTACTTCAGTGCAGTATCTGGCTGTGATTGAGCTGGTTATGAGATGTCTGTAGGTCCTTATGGTTCAGGAGCTGATACCAGCAGAGAAAATAGCCTCCTTTACTGGGACTTTGCAAGGTCCCAGAAATTGAGGATTTCTGGCACCTGGTACCAGGACCCAAATTCACATTGTTGGACATGGTACAGCGATGCAGGTAATGCAACCAGGGAGATCGACCACATACTCGTTAGCACTCGTTGGAGAATCCTCCTGAACTACAGGGTGTATAGGAGTGCAGAGTTCTGTGGTACTGACCATAGATTGGTTGTGGCTACCTTCCGGGTCCACTTCAAACTCCCAAGCGGTCCAATGATCACCCTAGGGTGCTTCATCTGGACAGGCTGAAGGAGGAGGAGTGTGCTTGGGGGTTTGCTGAGGCAATCTCTGGTTGTTTCACAGTGCTCGACAGTCTGATGGACCCTGTACTTCTGTGGGACACCTTCAAGTGCGAAACACTTGGTGCAGCCCAAGAGTCAGTTGGTGAACGCCCAAGGACAATACGGAATTTTATCTCACAGGAGACACTGGAAGCCACAGATGCTTGCTGTGCAGCTCATCTGACAGGGGATCGCCCCCCCCAACTGAAGTTAGGGGTGGCAATCTCCAAGCTGAAGAGTGGCAAAGCAGCAGGTATTTGTGGCATCCTAGCTGAACTGTTAACCCATTGCCGCCGGGTGGCATGTATGGACATGCCATGACTGTTATGGACCAAACGCCGGAGGCATCATGTCATGCCCATTCCCGAGCTACTGGCTCGTCTGACGGAGGTTGTTTTTCTCTGGTAGTAGCGGCTTCATTTATATGGTAAAGATTTTAGGCAGTGGCACCTAAAGTGAAGGTAAACCTTCAAAATTTTAATATTTTTATAAATTTAGGAAAATAAAAGCTTTTAGGTGCTATATATCACTCGCAAACTACCGATCGAGCCAGGCGCAAACAGGGGAAACTGCCGGTGCGCGCCAACAAGCCTGTGCATACGTAAACTTGCCAAAATTTTTACCCGTCGATGATGGGTTAAAAGCTGGTGGTGAACCTATGGCGTAGGTTGCATGCTGTCCTGGCTACCATTTGGCGGTCCGGTATCGTTCCTCCTGACCTGTTGAGGGGTGTGGTCATCCCTCTCTGGAAGGGGAAGGGGACCGATGGACTGCAGCAATCACGCGGCATCACACTGCCAGTGTACCAGGCAAGGTTCTGCCCACATCCTTTCTGAGTATGCATCAGAGGCCGGAGTAATCGGATTCACTCCTGGTAAGTCCATAGTAGACCGTATCCTTGCGCTGCGAGTTATTGTAGAGTGCCGTCATGAGTTCGGGCATGGGCTGCTCAAGAAGGCGTTCGATATGGTGCATCGGGTATCACATTGGGAGATCCTGAGACTGAGGGATTCCAACAAGGATTATTGGACTAATAGCAAGCCTGTATACTGGTACTGAAAGTGCTGTAAAGTGTGGTGGGGGCCTGTCGAGCTTCTTTCCTGTTAGTTCAGGAGTGAGGCAAGGCTGTGTCCTTGCACCAACTTTTCAACACTTGCATGGACTGGATACTGGGCAGAGCTACTGTTCAAAGTCATTGTGGAGCAACACTGGGCAATATCAAGGTTACAGACCTTGACTTTGCTGATGACGTTGCCATTCTATCTGAGTCTTTGGAAACCCTAGTGGCGGCTCTCGATGCATTTAGCAATGAAGCGAAGCCCTTGGGTCTAGAGGTCTCCTGGACCAAGACCAAGGTCCAGGATTTGGGACTTGTTAGGAGAACCTGTTCAGTGTACGTGCTTGCGGCGAGGACATTGAAGTCACAGAGAGCTTTACATACCTTGGTAGTGTAGTTCATAACTCTGGGCTGTCAGCAGACGGATTGGCCTGGCAGCAGGGGTCATGAACTCTCTCAACAAGAGTATTTGGAGATGCCGGTACCTGTGCAGAAGGACCAAGCTACGGGTTTTCAAGGCCCTGATAATGCCAGTTTTGCTATACGGTAGTGAAACCTGGACATTATCCTGTGCCTTGGAGCTCGTCTTGAGCCTTTGTAATAGGTCTTGCGCCGGATCATGGTACTGTTGGCGGGACACATGTGTCCAACCAACGGTTGCACCGTGAGACTGGCACAGGACCTGTTATCTGCACAATCCGTAATCGCCAACTCAGGCTATATGGCCACCTGGCTCGTTTCCCACAGGATGATCCTGCCCATCTAGTTGTCCCTGCAAGAGACAACCCTGGGTGGAGGAGGCCTGTAGGACGACCTAGGAGGTCGTGGCTTGGGCAGATCAATCTAACATGTCGTCAGGGGCTTGAGATAGGCCGAGTTCCTGGCTGGTGGCTTGCCATGAGGGACCCTCTCTCTCATCCTCTTTCTCTCTCTCATCCTCTTTCTCTCTCTCATCTCTCTCTCTCTCTTCATCTCTCTCTCCTCTCTCTCTCTCTCTCTCTCTCTCTCTCTCTCTCTTCTCTCTCTCTCTCTCTCTCTCTCTCTCTCTCTTCTCTCTCCCTCTCCTCTCTCCTCTCCCTCTCTCTCTCTCTCTCTCTCTCTCTCTCTCTCTCTCTCTTCTCTCTCTCTCTCTCTCTCTCTCTCTCTCTCTCTCTCTCTCTCTCTCTCTCTCATCTCTTTCTGTCTCTCTCATCCTCTTTCTGTCTCTCTCATCCTCTCTCTCTCTCTCCTCTCTCTCTCTCTTCTCTCTCTCTTCTCTCTCTCTCTCTCTCTCTCTCTCTCTCTCTCTTCTCTCCTCTCTCTCTCTTTCTCTCTCTCTCTCTTTCTCATCCTCTCTCTCTCTCTCTCTCTCTCTCTCTCTCTCTCTCTCTCTCTTTCTCTCTCTCTCTCTCTCTCTCTCTCTCTCTCTCTCTCTCTCTCTCTCTCTCTTTCTCATCCTTCTCTCTCTTCTCTTTCTCATATCCTCTCTCTCTCTCTCTCTCTTTCTCATCCTCTCTCTCTCTCTCTCTCTCTCTCTCTCTCTCTCTCTTCTCTCTCTCTCTCTCTCATCTCTCTCTCTCTCTCTCATCTCTCTCTCTCTCTCTCTCTCCTCTTCTCTCTCTCTCTCCTCTCATCCTCTTCTCTCTCTCTCTCCTCTCATCCTCTTTCTCTCTCTCTCTCCTCTCATCCCCTTTCTCTCTCTCTTCCTCTCATCCCCTTTCTCTCTCTTTCTTCCTCTCATCCCCTTTCTCTCTCTCTCTTCCTCTCATCCCCTTTCTCTCTCTTCTCTCTCTCTCTTCATCCCTTTCTTCTCTCTTTCTTCTCTTCTCTCTCTCTGTCTCCTGTCTTCTCTCTCTCCTCTTGTCTCTCATCTCATCCTTCTCTGTCTCTCTGTCTCTCTCTCTCTTATCCTCTCATCCTCTCTGTCTCTCTCTCTCTCATCCTCTCTGTCTCTCTCTCTCTCATCCTCTCTGTCTCTCTGTCTCTCTCTATCTCATCCTCTCTGTCTCTCTGTCTCTATCTCATCCTCTCTCTCTCTCTCTCTCTCTCTCTCGTTCTCTCTCTCTCTCTCTCTCTCCATCCCATCTCTCTCTCTCTCTC
>NW_020871690.1:25000-35000 GCF_003789085.1 Penaeus vannamei | reverse complement strand
CGGATGGGGAGAGGCAAAAAAGGGAAAAATTTGGTAAGGGTAGAGAGAAGCGAAATGGGAGATGGTGAAAACGGGAATGGAAAGAGAGAGAAAGAGAGAAGAACGAGAGAGAATGAGAGACGAGCAGAGAGAGAGAGAGAACGAGATAACCGAGAGAGACGAGAGACGAACCGCGAGAGAGAGACCGAGAGAGAGAGATGAGAGAGAGGGGGGGTAGAGAAAGGGAGAGTAGGAAAGAGTGAGAGTACATATCCATGTGGACAAAGGGGCCTAAGGGAGACAAAGAGAAAACCTTAGCAAGAAGAGGAGAAAATACGGGGCAGAGAATGAGTGACAGAAGAAAAAAGAAAGCAGAGGAAAATACTGACGAAAGAAAAGAAAAGAGAAAAAAAGTGGAGCGGGCAAAAAGAGAGACGGAGGAAAAGAAAACAACGAAAGGAGAGGGCGTTGGAAGAAATGTAATAAGGAGGAGAGAAAGTTATTTGAAAAAGGGGGATGCGAGAAGGGACGAGACAAGTGCAGGAGGAACACAGGAGAAAATGGTACGTTACGAATAAAGAGAAGCGAGAAACAAGGAGCAGGGGCAAAGAGAAACGACTTAGAAAGTGAAAGGAGAAAAGTAAATGGCCTGAATGAGATAAAAAAAGTAAGACAGAGCATCATTAAAATAATTCAAGATGGAAGGAGAAACATAATGAGACACCAATGATAAACCACCCCCAACAATACACGAAGACATTGAAAAACCAAAATCCTATTTTCCTTTAATCCCACCTTTGGCCCATCACAAAGCCTCAATTTCACTCAGTCTTCATTCATCAAAATCATAGACATTTTTATTGTGAACCAATCCTATTCACCAGCGAGACACCATGGCAAGAGAGAGAGAGGGGGGGCGGGGGGGAAGAGAGAGAGAGAGGGGAGAGGGAGAGGAAGGGAAAGAGAGAAAGAGAGCGGGCAGGGAGGAGAGAGAGAGCAGAGAGAGACAGCACTGCTTTTGGGACGAGAGCAGACGGCGACGAGACGAGGCAGCGAGAGAGAGGACCGAGGAGACGAAAGAGAGAGAGACGTAGACGCACGAAGACGAGAAGAGACGACAACGAGAGAGAGAGAGACGGCGCGAGGAGAGAGGCGAACATAAGAGAACGAACAAGGAAAGTGACGAGAGTGCAACGAGACCGACCGAAGAGAGAGAGAGAGAGAGACGAGACGAAAGAGAGACGCAGAGAGAGACGAGAGAGAGACGAGAGCAGACCGCCCTGAGGAGAGAGAGAGAGAGAGAGAGAGCACTAATCGGACCGCAGAGACGAGCGATGAGAGAGGAGAGAGAGAGAGAGAGACGACAGACCAGACAGACACGACAGACAGGACCGAGGGAAAGAAGAGACATAAGAGGCAAAGAAACGCAGACACGGAATCCACGCCAGCCAAAAGAGAGGTAAAATGAGATAAATGACATAATTCTGACATCTAATTCGTTCGATTTGATAAGGAGCCACACGCACGTAGGAAGATAAGGGACGGATAGCAGGATGTGATACCCGGATGTAACAGAGATTTGGCGAAGTCGGCAAGCAAGGAGATTTGGGAAGCAAGGAGATGAGGAGGCAGAAGAAAGAAGAGACTATGCAAAGAGGAGATGATGATACAAACATCCAAAGAATGAGGGGGGCGGGGATAGAGACCAGAGAAAGAGGAGAAAAAAGAGGATAGAGAGATAGATAGATATTAGTTAGAGAGAGAGAGAGGACAGACAGGACCAGACAGGACAGACAGACAGCCCAGCGAGGAAAGATGATGAGAGAGAGAGCACGAACCAGAGAGAAGAGAGAGAGAGAGAGAGATGAGAGACGAGACGAGGACGAGCGAGAGAGGAGAGAAGAGAGAGCCCCCGAGAGAGAGAGAGAGAGAGAGACGGAGAGGGAGGGACGGGGAATGAGAAAGAAAAATAAGAAACAAGAAGGATATAAAATAAAACGATAGAATGAGAGAGAAAGGCAGTAAAACGGGGAAGGAATGAGAGGAAATAGGAGATGACTAGAGAGAAGCAGAGACAGTTTAAAAAAGAAGATAATTAATCCTTTCGCCCTATTATACATTTCCAAAGGTCAACATAGCTCATTCTGAATCTGAAAATTAATGAATTTCTTCACCTTTCTATTGCCTTCTTTGTTTTTTCTTCTGCTACTATTTTTTTCGATTTTCTTTTCTTTTCTTCTTTCTTTTTCTAATCATTCTTCTTTGTCTTCTCCAGCTTCTTCTACTACTACTTTTTTCTTGCTTCTTTTTCTTCCTTTTCTTTTTCTTTTATTTTTTTTTTTACTATTAATACTACTACTTTTTCTATTGCTATTTTTCTTCTGCTTCTTCTTTTTCTTCTTCTTCCTCTCCTTCTTCTTCTCCTCCTTCTTCTTCTTCTACTTCTTCCTCTTCCTCTTCTTCTTCTTCTACTTACTCTGCCTCTTCAACTGCCTGTTTATTACAGAAGCGAACCGAAGTGAGAGGATATAACTCGAGGCCTAAAAGATAATAATGTGAACGATGATTATATTAAATCAAATAATTAATGAGCATTATAACTACTTAGACGACACTGATGATGCCAATAATGACAGTAAGAATGGTTTATGTTAATAATAGCATTTGTGACAGTACTTCTGTAAATATTAAGAATCCTAATGATAATCGTGATCATTACATTAACTACAAAAATAGTAGTGATAATTATCATGATCATTGACTTAAAATCGTATTGGTATTAATTATAACAATGAAAGTGATGATAATGATGATGATAATGATGACAATAAGGATAATGATAGTAATGATAACAATTATGGTGATGATGGCAATAGTAACAGTGATAATGATGATTATAATAATGATAATGATAATAACAATAATGATAATGATGATAATGATGATAATAATAATGATAATAGCAAAATAATAACAATAATAACAACAACAATGATAATGATAATGATGAAAGTAACGATAACAATGATAATAACAAGTGATTACAATGATGATAAGGATAATCATGACAATAATAATGACAATGATAATAGTGATTACAATTATGATAATAATAAGAAAAATTATAATGATAAAATGATGATAAAAATAATGATAATAATAATAACTATTTTGGTAGAAAACACAAGTAATGATACCGTCTAATGATAATAATAACAGCAACAAAGACAATAGAAGTCTTAAAAAAAAACAATGACAGCAAAAATTATGATGATAATCATATTAATGACAACAATATTAGTACCTGAAAAAAATATATATGAATGGAAATTAAAAGTTTCACGACGTATCGATTTTACAATCTTCATTAGAAATACGTCGTCGTATTTTTGATGAATTGGACATTTTCATTCATACCTGAGAATGATGGAGAGTGATTGTATTGGGAATAATTAACTTTATTATCAGTAGTATTGGTTATGAGGTCATTAATGGTGACGGCATCATTATTATTATCGTTATCATTATCATTATTATTTTCATTTAATTATTTATTATTATTATCATTATTATTATTATATTATTATTATTATATTATTATTATTATATTATTATTATTATTATTATTATTATTATTATTATTATTATTATTATTATTATTATTATTATTTATTATATTATTACTATTATTATTTATATTACTTTTATCATTATCATTATTAATATTAATATCAATATCATTATTTTCATTATTACCATTTTTTTGCCAACCTTATTATTGTTGTCGGTGTTATTGCTATTACAGTAGAAGTAAAGTACAAATATGGCAATGGTAATAATAATGATAATATAATGATATTGATAATGATAACAATAACAACAACAACAACAGCGATGATAATAATGATAATGATTATCATTATCTTTTATATAATTATCATAATAATGGTAGCAGTAGTAGTAATGATAAGAAATATGATAATAATGATAATGATAATAATAATAATAATAATAAAGATAAATTAAATGGTGATAGTTGTGATAATAATGATAAATTTGACAAGATTAAGGAGAATGGTGATAATAGCAATTATAAAAAAATGTTAATTACAATAAGGATGATAATAGCTATGGCAATAATGATAACAAAAGAATATAATGATAATAATAATGATAATGGTAATGATAATAATAATGATAATGATAATAATAATGATAATGATAATAACAACAGTAATAATGATAATGATGGTATTAATGATAAGAATAATAATGATTAATAGTGATAATAATGATGATAACAACAACTGCAACAACAGCGATAATAATTTTATTAATATCAAAATGTTACCCCATTCTTATTTTATATTCTACTCCATATTTTTTCCAGCAACTTTAAATGGCTTCCAACCAAAATCCTCGGCCATTAATGCACCTTTTTAGAAGAACTTACAAGTCGATCGTGACCACACGTTCGTTCCCGCCAAAAATAGAGAGAGAAAAAAAAAATGACGATCGCGTGATGACGTCACGCGGTTGCCGCTTCGCCTTCCGCGTCACAGATGGCCGATTTTCCACTAATGAGCACCGTAATTGACGTTACCATCATCAATATTCGTTCCTTGTAATTTCTGCCTCTCTGAAATTTGAATTTCATTAACGTCGTTTGCCCAAAGAGTTTGAGCGAGAGGTAGAGACGGGTGAGAAGGCGGGAGGAGGAGGAGCTGAATTGTGATCCCGATGAAGAAAAATGTCGGGGTGGAATTTTGCGAGTATCTGTTCGGCTTTCACTAATGTGGAAAGGATGTTTTCGTTCTCATTATCATAGATTCGGTGTGGAAAAAGGGGGGAATTAATGCCTGAATAGAGAAAGAGAGAGAGAGAGAGGGAGAGAGAGAGAGAGAGAGAGAGTGAGTGAGAGAGAGACAGTTTCTTTTTAGTATTACTACTGTTATCATATCATTGTTGTCAGTTGCACCACCACTCTTTACCTTATTTTCTTTACTCTATTCTTGCTTCCCTCCCTTCTTCCCTCCCCTTTCTTTCCCTTCCTCCCTCCCCTCTCCTTCCCCCCTTCCCCTCTCTTTCCCTCCCTCCCTTCCTCCCTCCCTCTCTACCTCCCCCCCTCCTCCTCTCCTCCTCCCTTCCTCCTCTCCTTCCCACCCTCCCTACTCCTCCTCCCCTCCCCTCTCCTTCCCTCCCACCTCCTCTCCCCTTCCTTCCCCTCTCTCCTTCCCTCCTCCCTCCCTTTCTATTCCCTCCCTCCCTTCCTCCCTCCCCTCTCTCCTTCCCTCCTTCCCTCCCTCCCTCCCTTCCTCTCTCCTTCCCTCCCTTCCTCCCTCCCTCCCCTCTCCTTCCTTCCCTCCCCTCCCTCCTTCCCTCTCCTTCCCTCCCTCCCTCCCTCCCCTCTCTCCTTCCCTCCTTCCCTCCATTCCGTTATAAACCCGCCATTAAGTCGTAGTTGTGTTCCGTACAAGGTTTCGACACCCAAGCTCAGTTACTGTACTGTTGATTTCCCTCGGGATTTGCGGGATCTCCTCTCCCTCTCTCCCTCTCTCTCCCCTCTCTCTCCTCTCCCCTCTCCTCGCTTATCTCGTCTCTTTCCTTTCTCCCCTTTCTTCTCTTCTTTTCCCATTCTTTACCTCGTCTGCCGTGTGTGTGTCTCTCTTTTTCTCTCTCGCGTCGCTCGCTTTCTCTTTTCGTCTCTCTTTCTCTATTTTGCATCATTCTCTTTCTCTTTCCCTTTCTGTCCTGTCTATGCGCCCTCCTTCCTCTCCCTCCACTCACCATTCTCCTTCCTCCCTCCCTCCCTCCCTCCCTCCCTCCCTCCCCCCTACATATCCTTCTCCCACCTCCCCACCTTCCTCCCTCTATCTCTCATCCCCACTCCCCACCCCATCCCCTTTCCCCCTCTCCTCCCCCCCTCCCTCCCTCTATCTCTCTCCCCCACTCCCCACCCCACCCCCTCCCCCCTCTCCTCCCCCCCTCCCTCCCTCTATCTCTCTCTCCCACTCCCCCCCCCCCCCCCACCCCCCTCCTCCCCACCTCCTTCCCTCAGGGGGGTGATAAATTCACGTGTTTAGCATTCACTAATGATTTACGCGCCGAGGTAATCAACTGCGCCAGATTTCAATGTCTCTAAGGAAATATTTTGGGCCACGTTATTCGTTTATTATTGGGTCTTATTTGCCTAGTTATTTTGGGTGTTTTTTTGCTTGTTTGTTTTTTTTATACTGTTGTACTTTTGATGTTTGTTGACTGCTTGTTATTGCCTTTGTTGTTGAGAGAGAGAGAGAGAGAGAGAGAGAGAGAGAGAGAGAGAGAGAGAGAGAGAGAGAGAGAGAGAGAGAGAGAGAGAGAGAGAGAGAGAGAGAGAGAATTGGCAAGGAAAAGGTATCAAAATGAGTTATATATATAAACAGACACATAGGCAGACATACTGACACTAGACAGATGCACAAACAGGCTACTTGTTAGAAATAATCTGAACCAAATTACACAATATTTAAACGAGGCAGGTTGCATTTTTTCTTGTTTTATTTATTTAGTTTTTCCTTTTTCTTTTTTCTTTTTCGATATCACACGTTGGTAAGTTCCAAGAATAATGATGGTGATACCTAGGGAATGAGTGAAAGCTATTTACCTAATTACTATACTGATTGAAGTCGCATGGGGGTGAGGGGGGGCTATATTGGGGAGAGGGAGGGGAGGGTAAAGGAGGGAGAGGTTGGGATGAAGGGTGGAAGGGGGGGAGGGGGGAGGTAGGATGCAGGGGATTGAGGATAGAAGGGAAGGGAAACTAAGAAGGAAGAGGGAAAGAGAGGGCGGAAGAACAGAGAGGGGAGGGAGCTAAATTTAACGAAGTGGGGAAATGAGGAAAGGGATGTATAAAGGATGAAACAAAGAGGAGGATATGAAAGGAGTGGGACAGAAGGATGAAGAAAATGAGAGAGAAAGAGAGAGAGAGAGAGAGAGAGAGAGAGAGAGAGAGAGAGAGAGAGAGAGAGAGAGAGAGAGAAAGAGGGAGGGGAGAAAGAAATGAAATAGAAAAAGGGTGAAGTTTTCATTGCCGTTTTAGCAGCACAATATCTGGTAACTCTGAGAACCAAAGTACCATTATCAATTGATAACTGAAAACATATGGAGATAGAGAGATAGATAGCTATTAAGACAGACCGTCGGACAGATAAGCAGGTGGTTAGGTAGTCAGACAGTTAAACTTACAAATAAGCAATACAAACGGATGGATTAACACCACCAGACAAAAATCAAATTAAATCAAACAGTCAGTGATTATAACAAAACACAACATAAAAGAGAGTTGAACAAGACAGAACACAACAGCAAGAAAGAAGACTCTAAGAAGCAAAAAAGAACACACAAATAACATGGAAAAACATATTGTAAAAACCTATAGAATAAGATAACAAATGCCAGAGGAAGAGAACGCAATAACGACAATTGCAGGACAAAAGAAACAATAACGATGATACTAATAACAGGAATTATGATGAACACGATGAGGATAATTAGATGTAGTAGCAATGATAATGATAATGAAGATCACAATAATAATGATGATAATGAATAATAACAATAATAATGATGATAATGAATAATAACAATAATGATGATGGTAACAACAATAATAGATGATAGTGATGATGAAAGTAATGATAACAATAAAAATGGCAATGATAATAATACTAATAGTAATAATTATAATGAAAATGATGAAAATAACGACATTGATAATGATGATATTAACAATAATGACGATTGCAATAATAATGATTATGATAATAGCAGTAACAATAACGACAATAATGATAACAGAAATAATAGTAATAACAATGACACTGATAAGGATAATGATTATGAAAAGGATGAAATTATCCAACAATTATTTATAATAGTAATGGTAATGATAATAACACTGATGCTGATAAGTGATAATGATAGAATAATGATAACGCTGATGCTGAAAATAATAACAACAATAGAAATACCAATAATGATAACAATTAACAATCATAATTGTTATTATCATTATGATGGTAATAATGATGATATTAACAAGAGTAATGAAAGTAATGATAATGAGAATAGCATGAATAATGTTGATAGTGATAATGATAATAGTAATAGTTATAATAACAATAACGTTAAGATGATATCAATGAAGATAATAAAAAGTAAAGAAGAGCAACGTGATAGAAATACAAATAGTAATCATCTTTGTTGAGGATGGCAACGATTATGATGATAGTGATAACTGTAATGATAGTCATGATGATAGAAACAATAAAAGTGATACTAAAACCAACAACAACAACAACAACAATGATAAAGTTAGTGACAGTGATTGGAATAGTGATAATAATATTGATAACGATGATGATAATGAAAACAGTGAGAATTGTAGTAGTGATATGATAACAATAATAATAACAAATATAGAAATTATCATGATAATAATATCTATGATGACAATGTCAATGATAATGACAGTAACCATAATAATGATACCAATGGCAATATTAATGAAAGTAATAATATCATTAATGATTGTAATTGTAATGATTATGATGATAATGATAACAATAATAAAAACAGTAATAGTAATGGTGATACAAACAACAACAATGATAATGATAATGATATTAGTAGTAATGATTATGATGTGATAATGATAATGATAGTAATGATAATGATAGTGATAATAATGATAATAATGCATAATAATAATATATAAATGATAATAATAATAACAATAATAACGATACTACTAAAGACCATGATAGCATTAAAATAACAGTGATAATGATAATGATGATATTAATAGAAATAATAAGAAAAACAGACACAAAAATAATGATGATAAGGATAATCATCATAATAATAATAGTAATGACAATAGTAATACCAACAATATCTATAATGAAAATACAGTAATGATTATTATAAAGATGGTAATCGTAACAATATTTATAACGGCAATAAAGATTGTAATGATAGTAATGATAACGATGATAATGATAGTAATAAGAATGATAATCACTTAATAATGATACAAAGTAAATTCTGCAGCATTAGAAGATGGCTATAAAAAATATGCTGTACATTAATGAAATCATACCGAATAGTTTGCTTTTAATAATGCATCTAATGATAAGGTTTTGTACATAAATGATCTGAGTTTTAAGGGACATACCCTGAGGTTATAATGTAATATGATATGGTACAGTTATCAAAATCATAACGCATAATTAGTTATAAACTTGTCAAGTGCAGTCTTGCGGAAATTATTAATCCTGATATAAATGCTTTCATGTAATACTTGGGAGCCTGTAATGAAATTAAAGAATTCAGGTATAAATCAGTCAGTGCATATATCATTTACTATTTTTTCTCAAATTAATAAATGAAACATAACGGTACAAATGAATATAAAAATGATAAACTGTACATATAAGAAAAAAGTTAATGAATAGATAAAGGGAGGTAACAGATAACGAGACCAGAGACGAGGGGCAAAAAAAAGAAAAAAAATGATGATAAGGGTAACGAAGAGGCTGATATTGATCATTATGATAACGAAGAGAGGATAACGAAGTGAGGCCAACTAAGAACATCTGATTCCCCTTCCCTATCCCCCCCTCATCCCCATCTCCCCCCTCTCCTCTTCCCCTTCACTCTTCCTATCCCCCCCCCCCTTCTACCACCATCCTCTTCACCCTCTCCCCTTCTCCCATCCTCTCCCGCCCCTTTCTCTCCTTCTTATCTGTTCTTTATCCCCCTCCCCCCTCTCCCCTCCACGCCTTCCCTCATTTCCCCTCAAATCCTTCCTCATTATGGAGCCAAAAACGCCTCACTGTATTCATCTTGAAACGTCTTTGATTTCCAATATAGGATATATTTGCAATATATTTTTTATACATCATTCCAAAGTAAATCATTCATTATCTGTGATATATGAGTTTCTTAACATATTTCCGATATTTTCGTCTTGTTCCGAAAA
>NW_020871688.1:14544-22027 GCF_003789085.1 Penaeus vannamei | reverse complement strand
TCGAAAAGATAGATCTAAAGAGTACAACAATAGGCAAATAATTACGTTTTTTTTTTTTTATTTTTTTTAACGTTTTTCCCTCTTCCTTCTTCCGTCCGTTGCGCGCCTAAACAATTGAATAAAAACAATCAGAGAGACGAATGACTGACCTTCTGGCAGGGGAAAGGCACGTCAAACAATAAATCCCACAAGCAGAGCGTAGCCGGTTGTTCCTCCTCCCCCCCCCTCTCCCCCTCTCCCCTCTTTCCTCCTCGCCCTCCCTCCTCCTATCTCTTTCTCCTCCCCCCCTCTTACCCCTCTCCCCCTTTTCCCTCTCTCTTCCTTCCTCGGCCTCCTCTTCTCTCTTCCCTCTCCTCCCTCTTCTCCTTCTCCTCTTCTCCCCCTTCTCCTTCTCTCCTTTCTTCTCCCTCTATTTACCTCTCCCCTACCTTATCCTCTCTCCTTCCTCTTCCTCCCTTCTCCCTTCTCCTCTTTCTCCCTCTTCTCCTTCCTCTCTCCTCCCTCTCCTTCTCATCCTCCCTCTCATCTCTCCGCCGCCTCTCCTCTCATCCTCTCTCGCCTTCCCTCTTCTCTCTCCTCCCCTCTCCTTCCTTCCATCTCTTCTCCTGCTCCTCTCTTCCTCCCCATTTCCCCCTCTCCTCTCTTCTTCCCTCCCTCTCTTTCGTTCACCTTCCTTCTTGTTTCGTGCTTCTTTCTTTTAGTTCCTCTTCTTCTTTTTTCTCTTTCTCTCTCTTTATTCTTTCTGTTTATATTATATATATATAATATATATCATATATATTTTTTTTTGATCTTTTGCTTTTCTCTCTCTTCGGATGACACGCACACGCCGCACACACACACAAACACACGCCAACATATTGACCCCACGTTTCTAAAAAAACTTCCATCCCCCCACCATGCCCAAACAACGCCCCCCCCCCCTCAATCCACAACTTGCGCAGGGCGTTTGTTCGAATGCGCAGCGCTTTTTATTATTGTTATTTTATACTTTTTTTGCTGTGTGTGTTGATAGAGAGTGGAGAGAGATTAGGATCGATGATAGATTAGAGAGAGAGAGAGAGAGAGAGAAGATAGATAGATAGATAGATAGATAGATAGATAGAATAGAATTAGATTAGATCAAATAGATATATTGATAATATAGATATAATAGATAGATAGAAGAGAGAGAGATGAGCAGAAGAGGAGAGAGAGAAATGATGAGAGAGAAGAGAGAGAGAGAGAGAGAGAGAGAGGAGGAGAGAGAGAGAGATGAGGACTGGAAAGGCGGGGAATCAGATTTTTGCAGCAGTACCGTTTTCCAGATGCGCCTCTCGGGTGGGGAGTGGACGGGAGGGAGAGGGGGGAGTGCGAGTAGTGGGAGGAGGGAGAGGAGGGAGTGGGGGAGGAGAGGAGGGAGCTGGGGGGGAAGTGGGGAGAATGGACGAAGGGAAGAAAGGAAGGAGAAAAGAGAGTGATAGGAAGGAGGAGATGGGGGAGGGAATATTGATTTGAGAAAAAGGGAAGTATGTGGGAGAGAGAAGACAAAGGAAAGAAAGGGAAGGAAATGAGGGAGGCGAAATGCAGAGGGAAAGGAAAGGGTAATGGGGAAGAGAGAGAAGAATATATTAGACAGAGAAAGAGAGGAAAAACTTTTATTGGTGCATGAATTAAAAAAAATAAAATATATATAAGGATAATATAACAATAACCAAACGCGCGCTTGCTCTGTGAATAGATCGAACCTGCTAAACCAACCCATGCACTGCCTACCAAACAAGAACGACCTGCAACTCTCCCCAGCATTCGGCAGGATTCGGAGCGCAGTCTTGAGTGCCGCTTGTTGCGGCATTGACCGCAGAGTGAAGTGCCAATCTCGAAGGCCTGGGTCACGACTCTGGGGGCATGGATTCAGCAGATGGGGTGGGGGTAGGGGAGAGGTCTCCGAAGGAATTGGGGAGAAGGGTTTTTAACGTAAAATTGTCCTTGAGGTAAAATGTGCGCGCGCGCGCGCGTCGTGTGTTGTGTGTGTGTGGTATGTTGTGTGTGTGGTGTGTGTGTGTGTGTGTGTGTGTGGTAGTTGTGGTCTGTGTGTGTGTGTCGTGTGTGTGTGTGTGCTGTGTGTGTGCGCGTAAGGGGGCGGGGTGGGGTAACTGTGGGGCGATGATGCACTCGTCACCGGTGGTTTCGATGAGACGAAGAGAGAGAAGAGGAAGAGAGAGGAGAAGACGGAGGAGAGAGAGAGGAGAGAGAGAGAGAGAGAGGGAGTGGAGACGAGGAGGACGAGAGAGGAGAGAAGCGAGGGAGAGAGAGAATAGAGAAGGAGAAAAGAATGGAGAGGAAGGAGGAATGGAAGACGGGAGAAAGAACCGGGAGACGAGAGACGATGATGGAGAGAGGGGGAGGGGGAGAAAAGAGGCGATTGTAGTATCGAGGCGACGTAAGGATGGAGGAGGCGTGGGAGTAGTGAGAGCCCTAAACTAAGACTAGAAGAGAGAGAGAAGAGAAAGAGAAGGTTGTAGTAGAGGCAGTAATATGTATACTGTACTCAACGGATAGATGATGTAGGTTCTGTGAGAGTGGAGGATATTGGCCCTTTGGAGTAACATGGTGAGTTGTCGATGGGGGGTGGTGGCTGTTTATCGGTGCCTGGTAGAGACATGAGTAATCGAAGATCGTAGGACGTGAAGGAGGGAGAGAAGGAGAGATCATAGAGGGGGGAGAGAAAAAAGAAGTGAGACGCGAAACTAAACAGAGAGAATGAAGCAGAGAGAGACAGAGAGAGAGATGAGAAGATGAGAGAGAGAGCGTAGCGAGAGGAGAGGAGAAGAGAGAGACGATCGAGAGAAGAGAGAGAGGAGAGAGAAGAGAGGAGAGAGAAAGAGACGCAGAGACCAAGAGAGAGGACAGAGAGAGACACCACACACACACACACCACACAGAGAGAGGAAGGAGAGAGAGAGAGAGTGAGAGAGAGAGAAGAGAGGGAGAGAGAGAGAGGAGAGAGAGAGAGAGAGACGAGAGGAGGGAGAGAGAGAGATAAAGAGGAGAGACAGAGACAGTCGGACACAAAGAGACAGAGACAGACTGGAGCACCATGATACTTTTAGATGACCACACACCGGGGGGGACACCAGGTGGGAGCAGAGGAGAAGGGTGAGAAGAGAGAGAGAGATGGTAGTATAGAGAGAGATGGAGAGAGAGATAGACGACGAGAGAGATGGAGACGCAGCAGAGGTGATTCTAAACAAAATTCCCCACCTCTTTGCACACCCCAGCAGGATCCAGGGCTGACGATTGTGCTGAGTAGTAAGGGGACTTCTTCCCCCCGATCCTACCCCCTACCCCCCCCCCCACCCTCTCCGTTCTCCTCGCTCACCATTCCCATTTCCTGGTGATTCCCTCTTTCGTTCTTCTTCCTCTCTTTTATTGTTGTTTGTTATTCTTATTTCTTCGTCTTCTTTCTGTCTGCTTTCTGCCTCCGTTCTATTCACTCGTGTGGTGTACTTCATTTTCTTTCTCTCTTCTTTTCGCCCTCCTTCCTATTTCTTGTATCCACTCACTGGTTCTTCTTCCACCTCGCCATCCCCCTCTTCCCCCCTCATTCCCCATGACCCTCCCGCCCTTTTCCTCCCCCCTCCCCTACCACCCCCTGCGACACGCCGGGACCAGACGGCTAAACCTGACAGAGAGAGGGCAGCACAGACCTGCATTTCCTCTCTGCTCCTTCTCTCTTCTTTCTTCTCTCCTTATTCTCTTCAGTCTTTCCTATCATCTCACTTTTATCTCATTCTTCTCTCACTCTCTCTCTTTTCTCTCTCATCTCATCTCTCTTTGTCTTACTCTTTTCCTCTCGCTTTCGCCCTCTTCTTCTTGTCTCACTCTTTTCTCTTTTTTCGTTCTCTTTCTATCTCTCTGTCTCTCACTCTCACATCTCTCTTTTCTTTCTTTTCTTTCTTTTTCTCTCTCTCTCTCTTCTCTCTCTCCTCTCTCCTCTCTTCTCTCATAAATCTCTCTCTCTCTCTCTCTCTCTCTCTCTCTCTTCTCTCCTCTCTACTTCTCAGATACACTCACTCAGCACATTACGTAGGAACGCACATTTACACTAATACTTTGCTTCTAATTCCTGCATACATTTTTCATGCACTCATATACCAAAGCATCAATCAACTCTTATTCACTTCACTCACATACACACTCACGCCCATACACACAACACAGCACGCACAACCACCACGCACACGACACATTCAGGCACGCTACGAACACGCAACGCACGCCCCACGCACGCCGCAACGGCACGCACGCACGCCACGCAACACACACACACAACACACAACACCCACACACAACACACACACAACACACACCACACACACACACGCACGCAACGCAGCACGCACGCACGCACACACAAACACACACACACACACACCAACACACCACACTACACACAACACACACACAAAACACACACCAAACACCATCAACACGCACGCACACACAAACGCACACACACGCAGATGAAACAGTCATTCCTTCCGTCTAAGAAAAACCAAAAAAATCAAGTTACTAATGTTAAGGCAACATTAAACAATAGAAAATTAACTAATATGACACTACAATTAGCATCAAAAAGAAAAAAAAAAACAAACTATAAAATATAAGATACAAAACAAACAAAAACAATAAACAGAAAAGAAAGATAAACTCACTTTAATGCAACATTAACTTGAACAACCGTTATTAAGAATAACAATAAAAACGATTTATTGGCTTGAAATCAGGCCGAATTAAAAGAGCTTTCTCTAAGATTTGATATATTGAATAATATTCATACAAGAAGGAAAACGAAAGACACAAAACTTCCAAAAGAACTTTGACATCTTCCTGACACTATCGTTAGAGATTCTTTTAATTTATGAGACGAGTCCACCACACGCGCGGCCTCGTTGTCATGCCAACCTTCTGGCGAGCGCGAGCCGACTCACATTCCAGCATCGTAACCTGCCAATGCTTCTCCGAATGACAAAAGTGTACGACTGATTTATTTTTTTCATTCTGATTTTTTTTTCATCTTTATTTGTATGTAATTGTAGGCCCTATAAGATAATGTATTTTTTCCTTTTATGGATGTATTTGTCTTGTTTGATATGCCGCCTTTGTTGATAATGGGGAACAAACAATGCAGGTATTTGTTTCTTTTCTAACTATATTATTCGCTGCCCGTAATTATTTTTTGTCAATTCTGTTGATCTCTGACGCGACATGAAAAAGACCAACGATGTTCTGTTGACCTACTCCCTCCGCTCCTCCCACTCTCTCTCACCTCGAATTAATTCCTGTTCCATTCAGTGTTATCTCTATTTGGTCTTGTTCATTATTGATTCTGTGTTGTTGCTTTTATTATTTTCATTTACTCCTTTTATCTCTTTATTATCTACTCTATTATTATATTATCATTATTATCCATTATTATTGTTATTGATATTGATTGTATTTCTTCTACTATACTCCTACCACCTACTAGTTCACTACTATTCTAACCACTATGCACTACTACTGCGCTATCACTAGCAATTTCTACACTACATTTCGATTTTTGTTCCACTAAATTGAATAATTTTTGATGATTTTTAACACAAGTACCATGGCCTTGCGATGTTGTATATGGATGATTATTAATGTTAAAATGATAACATCAGCGTTCTTCCACTCTCTCTCACACTCTCGCGCCACTCCACTATAACACCCATGATTTACCCTCTGAAGGTTGAATGTGACTGTTACTTTATTATTTTTTACTTTGTTATATGTTATTTTGAGTTTTGTCATCCCTCCCATCTCTTTCTCCTCCCTCTCTATTATCCCTAACCCTCCACCTTACGTCTTTCCCTGGCTTCTACCCTCATCCCTTCATTTACCTCTTTCCTATTCTCTATCCTCCCCTCTTCTTTCTCCTTCTCCATTCCCTCTCCTTCCTCTCCTTACTCATTACTTCTCCCTCCCCTCTCCTTTCTCCTCACCTTACTTCCATTTTTCCCCCTCCCCACTCATCTCCTCTCCCCTTTCTGCTCCCCTTTCCTCTCCCTCCTCCTCCCTCCCCTTCCCATTTTCCCCCTCTCTCTTCCTTGGTCATTCTTCCCTCATCTCATTTCCCCCTGTCTCCTTGCCCCCTCCCTCTCCCTTTCAGGCCTTTTCCTACTTTCCTCTTTACCTCACATTCCTTGCTCCGATCATTCGGCCTCCCTTTCTAGTCTCTCTTCTCCTACCCCTTCTCTCTTTTCCAACATTCACAACAAGCCCTCCCTCCCTCTACCCTCACACAATTCCCACCTCTATCTCCCTCTTTCACCCTCTCCCACCTCCCCTTCCCCCCTCCCCTTTTAATTATACTCTTATTTAACAGAATTACCATAATGCTCCTTTAATCCGGAAAATTGGTACATTATATACCGGATGATTTGAATATATTTAAAATACAAAAACAGATACCGGCTACGAGAAAAGAAGATATTTCAAACAGAGCACCGCTCCCGAACAGAAATTAAACGCGCCGGGAGGACGGTTATTTTGGGCCCAAATTTACACTCGGTTAACCATTCAACCCCGATTGCGATGGAGGGAAAAGCGGGGTAGCGTGTTATACGAGATCATGCTACAAATAGATTTGTGTTCTGTTAAGGGATGCATATGGTCCAGCGATTCTGCTTTCGACTAGGCCTCTGTGGCGAATGATGCTATATATTCAAATTAATTAAAAAGAGTGCCTGTGCGTCTCACATATACTTCGGATATTTTACTCCTAACAATTTCGAATCAGAGGAGCATCAACTATTATCTTTAGAATACCTTATGTCCCAGATGTTAAAACTAAATATACAGTAGCCACGTATTTTAATCTAATTATGCACGCAAAAAGACTCACTAATATGGAAACAGAGAGTGGGGGGATAGTTCGTCGCAAATAAGTCGGACACATCGACAAAATATAGATGGAAAAGACCTAATATGTCTGCTACCATGCTCTCAACTGACCCGGTGCAAATACATCCCATGATAAATATAAAATGAATAGTATAATGATTCTCGCGCGTTCGGCAACGATCTGAGAAGGTAGTGCAGTGAGATACTAGTGATGCATAGTCGTTTCCTATATCTTCTAAATTTTGACGTGTACTATTAACACTCGTCAGTCAGTGCAACCCTCGCCGCGACAAAGGACGACCATATAAGGAAACTACGACCTGGTGTTCCGTTGTAATGTGTAGTATGCGTGATATGATATTTTCTGCTATGCTTCGTCTTGCCTATTGCGTTTCGTGGTCGAAGGTAACCCATTGTTCTGCATAGTGTGTTGTCCATGTCGCCGGCAGCACCACCTCTCGTGATGCGCGATTCATGGATACGTCCAGCATGTGCCGTCTGTCCAAGCAGCTGGCTCTCGTGACTCTCCTCCTACCCTGGGCATCTCCGGAGTACGCGATCTCGTCGACCTCCA
>NW_020871687.1:25000-27500 GCF_003789085.1 Penaeus vannamei | reverse complement strand
TAATAGAACAAATTCTGACAATTTCATGTTAAAGATGTATATTAAAGTTTCGTCAACATATATTTTTATAAGTTGTGGGATATTCAAACTGCAGTTATAACTCTTAACAGTGAAAAGAAAAAACAAAATGAAAATGCCACAGAGAATTCCAGAGTTCACAGATAAAGAAAGATGATGTTATATCTAGGTTAGAAAAACACTCCCAACTTATGTACTATATCAATAGAATAAAAAAGAAAGCTTCTAATAACGTCATGATTAGATCTCAAATTTAAAGCACAAACTCTCTGAATCTTTATACTAAAATGACTTCAAAACCGCGTGGACATTTATTATCATATTCCTCGATAGCAACATCCTGAAAAAGTAATCTACCCTGTGCTGCGCGATCAACTTGTTTGACATCTTAGGTTGCCTTTAAAGTACAAAGGGTATATGAAGCCATTTATCTATCTATCTTTATGCGTATATATATATATATATATATATATATATATATATATATATATATATATATATATATATATATATATATATATATATATATATATATATATATATTTGTAGTGGCACAAATACATACCTTCATGATATAATACTACCGTATGTGTGTACATATATTTTTTCTCCGTAGCAAACGTCTCGTCATCAACATCAGTGTGTGACATGAGCCTCACGAGGGCGGCCGCCAGCTGCCGCGACCCAAACGCCCTATGTATTCTTCTATGGAAAAGAGCAAATTTACTGATAATCCCATTGACTCGTGCGTCTGGCAGTGTCTTACATCTGTGCAAATACTGTGGATGTGGATTAAACTTCAATCCGGATTTAACATTTTTTACACGTACAGAAGACGCCCACAATCACAATAGTGATAATAATCATAATAACCATAATCATAATCATGGTAATAATGATCTCGATAATAATAATAATGATAATTCAATGAATGCATGCCAAGGAAGCTATGATTCCCTTTAAATAAATCCTGCCCTAATGTTTTGCATTAGCAACATTAGTATCAGTCGTAAGCAAGAAAGCCAAACTGTTTGGTCAACAGTGACAACAGAGGTGCATGAGACAGGTCAGTGATTGCGACTCTGACTAAGAATCAGCATTTCCGGGTTGGCAGAACACTGGCCGGGATTAGTTCATGACCGCGAGGATGCAAAGTCTGCCTTTCCGGTAAAGAACGGATCCCAAGTGTTTGAGTTGGTTTCATTGCAGATACGAGAACATCCAAAGCTGTGCTGGGATATAAACGAATTTGGCTTGGGGAGTAACTTGGTCACTGGCAACATTTTATTTTACCCATGCAGATGGATACATCCTGAAAACACACAGCCCGCAATTTAAACAAGAACGTTGAAAGATGGCTCAGATGCAGAGCTAACCAACCTTTGGAGACCGGGAAGCGATGAAATTTGGAAGAAGATACACATCTTGCGTAAATAGACTCCATGGATCTCAGCAAAGGCCAAGAAGTGCCTAGCAACAAAGTGACCAACGAGAGTGGAGTGGACTGAATTCGTAATATGAGAAGTGCAAAGTGATGGAGTGCCGTGGAAAAGGCATCAGAAAGATTTTTCCACCTATGCGCAAACACACTGGGAGCGGAGGCAACGTGGCTACGGTATTAGTGACGTCAAGGAAATGTTTTTATTAACGGAAGCTAAAGACATCAAGGCCCAGTCAAAGTATTTAAACAAATAGACGAATAATCATCAGAACGCGATAATAGAACGAGAGGAAGACGAACCACCACCACTGCGAAAAGAAATCAAGGTGATCTTTCCATTTAGGTTAGGAAAATAGTTGTTAAGTTATAGATAGTCGCTAAGTGTAGATCACATCTGAATGCTGTGCAAGAGAATCTGGCAGTTTCGGCCAAGACCATGCAACTGCTGTTGCACAGTGTTTGTTCTTCCAAAGACGGGAGATGTGAAGGAGTGCATTAACCCAATTCAGTCAACCAATCAAGGAAGGTTATATTGGAGGGCATCATCAGCCGGCTGAAACAGACATAACATCGGCGTGAAATTTGAGTACTGTAGACACTTCCTGCTTGAACATGACGGGAAAAACAGCACCAGTTGGCACCTTTGAGGAGTACCTCATTGAAATTGTTTAAAATCACATAGATATCATATATGTTAAATCATCAGGTCTTAGTAAGGCTGCAAATAAGCACAGTGTTTATCAAGACATTGGAAATGTATTTTCCTCAAAAACAGGCTGCCAGAAATCTCCCATGCACGTCAGAAAGGTCTAGGAATCCCTTCGAATATAGTAGGTTTATTGTATTGATTAAGAATCTAAAATGTATGCAAATTTACCGTTAATGACTTATACCTGAATTAAAGATACATCCATAGCTTAATATTTGTTAATGCCTATTAGTCTACTGTATGTCCACAGAGCAAAGGACCATTACTCGTGCTATAAGCGGAAAAGGAAACCGTTGGAGGTCTACCACCAATGCCTCTTGATAACATCGCTC
>NW_020871686.1:447593-457593 GCF_003789085.1 Penaeus vannamei | reverse complement strand
AATGCTGTGTGATATATATATATATATATATATATATATATATATATATATATATATATATATATATATATATATATATATATATATATATATATATATGATATAGATATATAGATATAGATATATAGATATAACATATATACATATGTATATACATATATATATATACATATATATATATATATATATATATATATATATATATATATATATATATATATATATATATATATATATAATATAAATATATATAGATATAATTTATCTACATATATATAGATACATATAAATAAAAACTATGTATTAGAAATTCAAACACATTTATCTATTTTTCGTTTGAAAATATTTTTTAACATTGAAATATCTATAAACTATAGAAATACATCAAAATGAGTGTGTGACTATTTAGTGCCGATTGAAGTACATACATACGTATATGTGTATATATATATATATATATATATATATATATATATATATATATATATATATATATATATATATATATATATAATACACACACACACACACACACACACACACACACACACACACACACACACACATATATATAATATATATATTATATATATATATATATATATATATATATATATATATATATATATATATATATATATATATATATATATATATATATATATATATATATATATATATATATATATATATATATATATATATATATATATATATATATATATATATATATATATATATATATATATATATATATATATATATATATGTATATATGTATACACATATATATATATGTATATATATATATATATATATATATATATATATATATATATATATATATATATATATATATATATATATATATATATATATATATATATATATATATATATATATATATATATATATACACACACATATATATGTATATATGTATACGATTGGCAAATGCTTTCCAAATGCCAAACAATCTATTCCTAAGAACCTAACCCTTTGTAGCGATGCAGATGACAACAACAACGATTATACACGCATGTAAATGTAAACCTGCTGTCGTTACATCTGGTAACAGCAATAACGTATTTCTGTCAATTGCAACATGGCATATTGCATATAAGTTATCTAATCAAACTTTTTCTGACTGAATACTCTGAAGAAAAATTATTCTCAACGATTTAGGATATGTACTTTCATGGCAGATGTAGATTTTGGCATGAGGTAAATCTCGAGTAACGAGTATGTATTTTATTTCACAGGTATTTATTTCACTTCTCTGTGTATGTGTGTGTGTGTGTTCGTGCGGTATGTGTGTGTATGCGTATATACACAGAAATAACAATGACGGTGTGGTAGGTTTCACTAGCGTGGCACGTATGCAGCATTAGTCAAAAATGCAAACGAAAAAAAAAAATCTTATTTTTTGTAACCACTGTTGTTTCACACACTGAGGGCGGCAACATCCAATATAATGCAAAACGAACCTGCAAAATAGAATTACCATGAACCAATCTGTTTCATAAAATTAGAAAAAAATATGGTAGGTTGGAGGGACACAGGTAAATAGGAAAGTACATTTTAGTTAAGGTAAAAAAAATATCCGACACCAATTTTAGCAGCAAAATGACAGGCGAAGTTGATACGTCCTAAAATTATGTACACTTTCAGCCACCCATCAAACTTATGATTTGACCAACCTCGTTCAAATTACAGGTATCAGGATTAAGATAAAAGCTTTACGTCTGCAATTCTAATGCAGTCTGATGCGAAATCGTTTTCTTTTTCCTGGTAGAGCCTGGGCTTATTCTTTTTAAACGCATTAGTTAGTAGATAGATATGTTGCCATTATTTATCAAAGCAAAAATAGAAATAAGCCAAAGGGTTTTGAAGAATTAATTACACAGAAAGCAAAAAGGTATTAATCAAATTGCCAAGGACAAGGAAAATGACAACAAAGCAAAATGAATGAGGTATACTTGTAAGTACTTAAAACACATCTACAAAAATGATCCTACAAACAACATTTGGTATGTTGACTCAGTATCAGGTATCAAATCTTCCAATATAGGATGTGCAACATCTTGGTCAATAATATTATACACCTCTGAGGCTGGTATTATTTGTTTTGGGGCATCCTGTCCTTAGATATTGATAGATTGATAGATATAGATATAGATACAGATAAATATATACAATTTTGCCAACCATAGGCATTATATGAATAAGCCTATGTTTCTGCGGCAAAACAATATTACCTTAAACACATCTTGAATACTTATTTTTTTAAACAAAATATAGTGCTGTACCTTTCGCTATCGAGATTTTATAAGAAAGACATGAGAAGAGAAAAAAGAAATAGAGTATGAGACAACGGTCAAAGTTTTCTTTAAACAGTATACGTAGAAAACGAGGATTCTGAGACTACATAGGATAAACTTGTATATATAGAATAATATTTATTATTATCATTATTATTATTACTTTCATAAACAGAATTGTATCATTATGATGCCATTACTGTTGTTATGACAAATACCGCTACTACTGTTATTACACAAATAACATCAGTAATATTAAGAATGGTGATGGTTATGGTAATCAATAACATCAATATTAACAAAAATTATAATAACATCAATACTACTGGTAATGATGATAACAATAAGGATAGTGATAATAAATTTGTCATATTAGTATTACATATGTGAAATTATGATAAAAAAAACAGTACTTACATATGTTTACGTGTTTCCAGTCCGGAGGATTCAAGGAAAAAAAAATATATAGAAATATTCAATGAACCTGTTTTCGAATTTCGATGCAACACGAAAGTAATAAATGGTACAACAGTAAATCATAAAGAAGGGTGATGAATCTAATTTGTGGAACTCTCTCTCTCTCTCTCTCTCTCTCTCTCTCTCTCTCTCTCTCTCTCTCTCTCTCTCTCTCTCTCTCTCTTCTTTTTCTTTTTTTTATGAATCATATAGCTATTTTTATCATTATTCTTCTTATTATCACCAATAGTATTATGTCAATAATATTAATATTCTTACCTGAGTTATCGCTAAAAACATCATAATTATAATTTAGAATCGCAAAGGGGGTTTTCGACCATTCTCTCAAAAGGCTGTAATTCGCTAGATTTTGCCTTTTTTTCGATTTTGGGATTTTACTACTTTTAGCCTTTTTCATTATAAATGGGCATAATAATTATTATCATTATCATTATTATCATTATAGTAATTATCGTCATTATTATCATTAATAATATCATTTAATCATTATTATCCTAATTATCATTGTCATTTTCATCATTATAACTATATTTATAATGATAATTTAGCAATAATAGTAGCAATAATGATAGTTATGATAACGATAATAAAAATTATAATAACAATAATAGAATATTATTATTATTCTATTGTCATTATAAGTAGGAAAATTATTAGAATATTGGTAATTATTGCTATTATTTCAATTTTCATCATAATTATCATAATAATTATCATTTTATCATTATTATCACTATTATCGTCATTATCATCATATTATCATCTTTATTGCCATAATTAAGGGATTATCATGGAAATCATTATAATTCCCTGAGTTATCGCTAAGAAACATCATAATTATAATTTAGAATCGAAAAGGGTTTTTTTCGACCATTCTCTCAAAGGCTGTAATTCGCTAGATTTTGCCGTTTTTTCGACTTTTGGGATGTTACTACTTTTAGCCTTTTTTCATTATAAATGGGCATAATTATTATCATTATTATCATTATTGTCATTATTATGATAATTATTATCATTATAGTAATTATCCTCATTATTATCATTAATAATATCATTATAATCATTATTATCCTATCATTGTCATTTTCATCATTATAACTATATTTATAATGATAATAACAATAATGATAATTTTAGCAATAATAATAGCAATAATGATAGTTATAATAACGATAATATAAATTATAACAACAATAATAAAATTATTATTATATTATTTTATTATTATAACTATATTTATAATGATAATAACAATAATGATAATTTTAGCAATAATAATAGCAATAATGATAGTTATAATAACGATAATATAAATTATAACAAAATAATAAAATTATTATTATTATTGCTATTATTTCAATTATCATCATAATTATCATTATAATTATCATTATATCATTATCATTATCATCATAATTATCATCATTATTGCGAGAATTAAGGGGTTATTATAATGATAAAAATAATAATTAGCATAATGATGATAATAATAATGATAATCATGATGATAATGACTTTAATGATAATAATCATAAAAATAATGACAGTAATGATAATAATGATGATAATAATTATCATTCAGTCCATTTATAATGAAATAAAATGCCAAAAGTAATAAAATTCCAAAAGTCGAAAATACGGCAAAATCTAGCGTATTACAGCCTTTTCAGAGAAACGTCAAAAAAACCTTTTTCGCTTTTTATTGGTAATTATGAGGATTTTAACATTAATTCAGGTAATTATAATGATTTTCATGATAATTCCTTTATTATTGAAAATAATGATGATAATTATGATGATAATGACAATGATAATAATGATAAAATCATAATTATAATGATAATTTTGATAATTACTACATAATAGCAATAATTAACTCTATTCCAATAAGTTTCATACTAATAAGGACAATAGAAATAATAATAACATCATTATCATTGTCATTATAATTATTGGTATTGTCATTATTATTTCTAAAAATATCATTATTGCTATTATCATTATAAAAATAGTTATAATGATGAAAATAGCAATAATAATTGGCATAATAATTATCATAACTGATATAATGATGATAATAATGATAATCATGATGATGACTATAATGATAATAATCATAAAAATAATGGCAGTAATGATAATAATGATGATAATAATTATCATTCAGTCCATTTATGATAAAATAAAGGCCACAAGAAATAAAATCCCAAAAGTCGAAAAAACGGCAAAATCTAGTCTATTACCGCCTTTTGACAGAAACGTCGGAAAAAAAAACTTTTCGCTTATTAATGGTAATTGTGAGGATTTTAACATTAATTCAGGTAATTATGAGGATTTTCATGATAATACCTTTATTATTGACAATAATGATGATAATTATGACGATAATGACAATAATAATGGTAATGATGATAAATCATAATTATAATGATAATTTTGATAATTACTGCAATAATAGCAATAATTAACTCTATTCCAATATTTTTCATAATAATAATGACAATAGAAATAATAATATCATTATTTTTGTCATTATAATTATTTTTATTGTCATTATTATTTCTGATGATAATTATGTTGATAATGACAATGATAATGACAATAATAATGATAATAATGATAAAATCATTATTATGATATTTTTGATAATTACTGCAATAATAGCAATAATCAACTCTATTCCAATAATTTTCAGACTAATAATGACAATAGAAATAATAATAACATCATTATCATTGTCATTATAATTATTGTTATTGTCATTATTATTTCTAAAAATTATCATTATTGCTATTATCATTATAAAATAGTTATAATGAAAATAGCAATAATAATTAGCATAATAATTATCATAACTGCAATAATGATGATAATAATAATGATAATCATGATGATAATAATTATTTGATAATAATCATATAAATAATGACAGTAAAGATATTAATGATAATTATTATTCAGTCCATTTATAATGAAATGAAGGCCAAAAGTAATAAAATCCCATAAGTCGAAAAAACGGCAAAATCTTGCGTATTACAGCCTTTTCAGAGAAACGTCGAAAATCCCCCTTTTTCGCTTTTTAATGGTAATTATGAGGATTTTATAATTAATTCAGGTAATTATGATGATTTTCATGATAATTCCTTTATTGTTGAAAAAAAATTATGATAATTATGATGATAATGATAATGATAATGATAATTATAATAATAATGATAAAATCATAATTACAATGATAATTTTGATAATTACTGCAATAATAGCAATAATTAACTCTATTCCAATAATGTTCATACTAATAATGACAATAGAAATAATAATAACATCATTATCATTGTCATTATAATTATTGTTATTGTCAATATTATTTCTAGTATTAATATTATTGCTATTATCATTATAAAAATAATTATAATGATGAAAATACCAATAGTAATTAGAATTATAATTATCATAACTGATACAATGATCATAATAATAATAATAATCATGATGATAATGACTATAATGATAATCATAAAATAATGAAAGTAATAATGATGATGATAATAATCATTATTCAGTCCATTTATGATAAAATAAAGGCTAAAAATAATAATTCCCAAAACTCAAAAAAAAAAAAAAAAAACGGCAAAATCTAGCGTATCACAGCCTTTTGGAAGAAACGTCAAAAAAAAACTTTTTCCATTTTTAATGGTAATTATGAGGATTTTAACATATTTTCAGGTAATTGTGATGAATTTCATGATAATTCCTTCATTATATGCAATAATGATAATTATGATGCTAATGACAATGATAATGACAATAATAATGATAATAATGATAAAATCATAAGTAGTATAATTTAATGATTACTGCAATAATAGCAATAATCAACTCAATTCCAATAATTTTCAGACTAATAATGACAATAGAAATAATAATAACATCACTATCATTGCCATTATAATTATTACTATTGTCATTATTATTTCTAAAACAATCATTATTTGCTATTATCATTATAAAAATAGTTATGATGAAAATAGCTATAATAATTAGCATAATAATGATTATAACTGCAATAATGATGATAATAATGATGATAATGACAGTAATGATAATAATGATGACAATAACTATTATCCAGTCCATTTATAATGAAGTAAAGGCCAAAAAAAACGGCAAACTCTAGCGTATTACAGCCTTTTGAGAGAAACGTCGAAAAAAAAACTAATAATGACAATAGAAATAATAATAACATCATTATCATTGTCATTATAATTATTACTATTGTCATTATTATTTCTAAAATTATCATTATTGCTATTATCATTATAGAAATAGTTATGATGATGAAAATAGCTATAATTATTAGCATAATAATCACGATAATGACTATAATGATAATAATCATAAGAATAATGACAGTCATGATAATAATGATGATTATAATTGTTATCCAGTCCATTTATAATGAAATAAATGCCAAAAGTAATAAAATCCCAAAAGGCGAAAAAAACGGCAAAATCTAGCGTATTACAGCCTTTTGAGAAAACGTCGAAAAAAAACCTTTTCGCTTTTATTGGTAATTAAGAGGATTTTAACATTAATTCAGGTAATTGTGATGATTTTAATGATAATTCCTTTATCATATGCAGTAATGATGTTAATTAGGATGATAATGACAATAATAATGATAATGATAAAATCATAATTATAAGGATAATTTTCTATAATTACTGCAATAATAGCAAGAATTAACTCTATGCCAATAATTTTCAGACTAGTAATAACAATAGAAATAATAATAAAATCATTATCCTTGTAATTATAATTATTACTATTGTCATTATTTTTCTAAAATTATCATTATTGCTATTATCATTATAGAAATAGTTATGATAATGAAAATAGCTATAATAATTTGCATAATAATCATTAAAACTGCAATAATGATGATAATAAGGATGATAATCCTGATGATAATGACTATAATGATAATAATTATAAGAATGATGACAGTAATTATAATAATGATTGTTATAATTATTATGCAGTCCATTTATAATGAAATAAAGGCCAGAAGTAATAAAATCCCAAAAGCCGGAAAAAAACGGCAAAATCTAGCGTATTACTGCCTTTTGAGAGAAACGTCGAAAAAACCCTTTTCGCTTTATATTGGTAATTAAGAGGATTTTAGCATTGATTCAGGTAATTGTGATGATTTTCATGATAATTCCTTCATCATCTGCAATAATGAGGATAATTAGGATGATAATGATAATAATAATGACAATAATAATGATAATGATAAAATCATAATTATAAGGATAATTTCTATAATTACTGCAATAATAGCAAGAATAAACTGTATACCAATAATTTTCAGACTAATAATGAGAATAGAAATAACAACATCATTATCATTGTCATTATAATTATTACTATTGTCATTATTATTTCTAAAATTATCATTATTGCTATTAATATAAAAATAGTTATGATGATGAAAATAGCTATAATAATTTGCATAATAATCATTAAAACTGCAATAATGATGATAATAAGGATGATAATCCTGATGATAATGACTATAATGATAATAATCATAAGAATGATGACAGTAATGATAATAATGATTGTTATAATTATTATCCAGTCCATTTATAATGAAATAAAGGCCAAAAGTAATAAAATCCCCAAAGTCGAAAAAACGGCAAAATCTAGCGTATTACAGCCTATTGAGAGAAACGTCGAAAAAAAAAACCTTTTCGCTTTTTATTGGTAATTATGAGGATTTTCACATTAATTCAGGTAATTGTGATGATTTTCATATTAATTCCTTCATCATATGTAATAATGATGATAATTATGGTGATAATGACAATGATAAAGACAATAATAATGATAAATAATGATAAAATCATAATTATAATGATAATTTTCATAATTACTGCAATAATACCGATAATCAACTCTATTCCAATCATTTCCAGACTAATAATGACAATAGAAATAATAATAACATCATTTTCATTGTCATTGTAATAATTACTATTGTCATTATTATTTCTAAAATTATAATGACTATAATGATAATAATCTAAGAATAATGACAGCAAGGATAATAATGATGATAATAATTATTATCCAGTCCATTTATAATGAAATAAAGGCCAAAAGTAATTAAATCCCAAAAGAAGAAAAAATGGCAGAATGTAGCGTATTACAGCCTTTTGAGAGAAACGTCGAAAAAAAACCTATTCGCTCTTTTTGGGCAATTATGAGGATTTTAACATTAATTGACGTAATTGTTGATGATTTTCATGATAATTCCTTCATTATATGCAATAATGATGATAATTATGATGATAATGACAATGATAATGACAATAATAATGATAATTATGATAAAATCATATTATAATGATAGTTTTGATAATTATTGCACTAATTGCAATAATCAACTCTATTCCAATAATTTTTCAGACTGATAATGGCAATAGAAATAATAATAACATCATTATCATTGTCATTAAACTTATTACTATTGTATATTATTATTTCTAAAATTATCGTTATTGCTATTATCATTATAAAAATAGTTATGATGAAAATAGCTAAAAATTAGCATAATAATCATTATAACAGCAATAATGATGATAATAATGATGATAATCAGCATGATAATGACTATAATGATAATAATCATAAGAATAATGACAGTAATGATAATAATTATGATATTATCCAGTCCATTTATAATGAAATAAAGGCCAAAAGTAATAAAATCCCAAAAGTCGAAAAAACGGCAAAATCTAGCATATTACAGCCTTTTGAGAGAAACGTCGAAAAATTCGTTTTCGCTGTTTATTGAGGATTTTAACATTAATTCGGGTAATTGTCATGATTTTCATGATAATTCTTTCATTATATGCAATAATGATGATATTTATGATGATAATTATGATGATAATGACAATAATAATGATAATAATGATAAAATCATAATTATAATGAATAATTTTGATAATTACTTCACTTTCAATAATAGCAATAATCAACTCTAATTCAAATATTTTTCAAACTAATAATACAATAGAATTAAATAATAAAATCATTATCAATTGTCATTATATTATTACTATTTTCATTATTTATTTCTAAAATTATCAATTAATTGCTATATCATTTATTAAAAAATAGTTATGATGATG
>NW_020871686.1:435093-442593 GCF_003789085.1 Penaeus vannamei | reverse complement strand
AAATTCAAAGACAGAATACCCACTCCTCTATGCTCTTCCATTGTATATAAGTTCTCGTGTGATAGCTGTAATGCTATCTATGTGGGTAAAACAACCCGCAATTTCTTTATGCGCATGGAAGACCATACAGGTTTCTCATACAGAAATAAGAATTTAAAACTCTCAAGCCCTACTAAGTCTTCAATCAGGCATCACTCCTTTCTCTTATAACAATTTTGAAATTCTTGACTCGTCCCAATGTGATTTAGACCTTAATATTTAGGAAAGCCTTTCGATTTGGACATTAAAACCAAACTTAAATGAATATTTCTCCTCCATTGATAATGAAATTTTAGAATAGTCCCCCTAGAATTGTTCACTTAAGTTTTCCTTTTCGGTCATTTTGTGCAGGCTGGAGCGCTCTTGTCATTTGCCCGCTCAGAGGCCTTTCTTCCTTCATTGAGTTTAGACATGGATCGTTACTGACCAGCTCTCTCAGTAGTTTTTTTAGTAATAATTATGGTTAGTATTCTGTATTATTGTTACCAATGTATTAATTAACATCCCTAGTTTCGAGATAAGTGTGTAAAATTCCCATATTCAAGGTTTATATATAGTATTTGCCGAGTTTGATCTTGCCGGTTTTGCCTTGATGACGCCAAGGGCTTTGTCGTAATTTCGTCCCATTTCAGCTCAAGTTTTCTCCATTAAATGTCACGTCATTACAAAAGTTTCATTATAATATGTTTCAATTGTAATGATGTATTGTATTCAAAATTTGTTATTTTGATTTGAATGATTTAATGAATTTCTTGACTTGCGTTTTTTTGTCATAGTTTACTCAATGTCTTAACCTTATAACCTAGTAGTTTCCCTGAATACCAATGTTTCCCTAGAATGTGTTTGTCATAATAATCTATTGCAATTCAGTAATGTATTGTATCAAAATTGACGGAATTTACGTTATCTTGAATGGCATGTTTTGTCATATTTACATGATGGCTTTTATAGTCTAGAAAATTTTCAATACTAAATTACTTTTCCAATTCATTTAGAGTATAGTTCTCTTGACATGTTTAATATTGTTAATTGATTTCAAGGTCAAACATGAACTGTTGTATTAAACTATATAATAACTTTTCATAAACCCTTATTTTCTAATCTGGATATGTAATGTAAAATCTTGATACTAGTAATTCGTATCCCCCTTTTCATGTCTTAATACTATTAGTGATATGATTTATCTTTACTGTTTTGTAAATATGTTTTTGTAAACTGAAGGATAATGTTCCTTATATCCTTTCTTGTCATCACTGAAGATGAGTGTTGAACACTCGAAACGTATGATTTTGATGTTGGAAGAAATGTTTTTTCAAAGGAGATACCAGTTTAGTTGGATTAAAAGAAGAAGGAAAATGCTTGTTTTTCTATTAACACTGGTCATGAAGTTTATTGCATGTCTCCGCTTCACAGCTGGAAGTTCCACGGCACCTAATATGTATATATATATATATGAGTAAGTACTAGACGCTGGCTAGCGCCTGGTTGCATTGTTATTATCGTTATAAAAATAGTTATGATGATGAAAATAGCTATAATGATTAGCATAATAATCATTATAACTGCAATAAGATGAAATAATGACGATAATCATGATGATAATGACTATAATGATCGAGTCCAAAATGAAATAAAGGCCAAAAGTAATAAAATCCCAAAGTCGAAAAAAACGGCAAAATCTAGCGTATTACAGCCTTTTCAGAGAAACGTCGAAAAAATTTTCGCTTTTTATTGGTAATTATGAGGATTTTAACATTAATTCAGGTAATTGTGATGATTTTCATGATAATTCCTTCATTATATGCAATAATGATGATAATTATGATGATAATGACAATGATAATGAAATAATAATGATAAAATCATAATTATAATGATAATTTTGATAATTACTGCAATAATAGCAATAATCAACTCTATTCCAATAATTTTCAGACTAATAATGACAATAGAATAAAAATACATCATTATCATTGTCATTATTAATTATTACTATTGTCATTATTATTTCTAAAATTATAATTATTGCTATTATCATTATAAAAATTTATGATGATGAAAATAGCTATAATAATTAGCATAATAATCATTATAACTGCAATAATGATGATAATGATGATAATCATGATGATAATGGCTATAATGATAATAATCATAAGAATAATGACAGTAATGATAATAATAATGATAATAATTATTATCCAGTCCATTTATAATGAAATAAAGGCCAAAAAAATAAAATCCCAAAAGTCGAAAAAAACGGCAAAATCAGCCTTTTGAGAGAAACGTCGAAAAAACTTTTTCGCTTTTTATTGGTAATTATGAGGATTTTAACATTAATTCAGGTAATTGTGATGATTTTCATGATAATTCCTTCATTATATGCAATAATGATGATTATGATGATAATGACAATGATAATGACAATAATAATGATAAAATCATAATAATAATAATTTTGATAATTACTGCAATAATAGCAATAATCAACTCTATTCCAATAATTTTCAGACTAATAATGACAATAAAATAATATAACATCATTTCATTGTCATTATTATTTCTAAAATTATCATTATTGCTATTATCATATAAAAATAGTTATGATGATGAAAATAGCTATAATAATTAGCATATAATAATTATAACTGCAATAATGATGATAATTATGATGATAATGACTATAATGATAATAATCATAAGATAATGACAGTAATGATAATAATGATAATAATTATTATCCAGTCCATTTATAATAAATAAAGGCCAAAAGTAATAAAATCCCAAAGTCGAAAAAAAAAATCTAGCTATTACAGCCTTTTGAGAGAAACGTCGAAAAAAATTTTTTCGCTTTTTATTGGTAATTATGAGGATTTTAACATTAATTCAGGTAATTGTGATGATTTTCATGATAATTCTTCAATATATGCAATAATGATAATAATTATGATGATAATGATAATTACAATAATAATGATAAAATAATAATTATAATGATAATTTGATAATTACTGCAATAATAGCAATAATCAACTCTATTCCAATAATTTTCAGAATAATAATCATAATAGAAATAATAATAACATCATTATCATTGTCATTATAATTATACTATTGTCATTATTATTTCTAAAATTATCATTATTACTATTATCATTATAAAAATAGTTATGATGAAAATAGCTATAATAATTAGCATAATAATCATTATAACTGCAATAATGATGATAATGATGATAATCATGATGATAATGACTATAATGATAATAATCATTGAATAATGACAGTAATGATGATAATAATTATTATCCAGTCCATTTATAATGAAATAAAGGCCAAAAGTAATAAAATCCAAAGTCGAAAAAACGGCAAAATCTAGCGTATTACAGCCTTTTGAGAGAAACGTCGAAAAAAAACCTTTTTTTTTTTATTGGTAATTATGAGGATTTTAACATTAATTCAGGTAATTGTGATGATTTTTCATGATAATTCCTTCATTATATGCAATAATGATGATAATTATAATGATAATGACAATGATAATGACAATAATAATGATAATGATAAAATCATAATTATAATGGATGATTGCTGCTGCAATAATAGCAATAATCAACTCTATTCAATAATTTTCAGACTAATAATGACAATAGAAATAATAATAACATCTTATCATTGTCATTATAATTATTACTATTGTCATTATTTCTAAAATTATCATTATTGCTATATCATTATAAAAATAGTTATGATGATGAAATAGCTATAATAATTAGCATAATAATCATTATAACTGCAATAATGATGATGATAATTATGATAATCATAATAAATGAATAATGATAATGATAATAATGATGATAATATTATTATCCAGTCCATTTATAATGAAATAAAGGCCAAAAGTAATAAAATCCCAAAGTCGAAAAACGGGAAAATCTAGCGTATTACATGAGAGAAACGTCGAAAAAAAACCTTTTCGCTTTTTATTGGTAATTATGAGGATTTTAAACATTAATTCAGGTAATTGTGATGATTTTCATGATAATTCCTTCATTATATGCAATAATGATGATTATGATGATAATGACAATGATAATGACAATAATAATGATAAAATCATAATTATAATGATAATTTGATAATTACTGCAATAATAGCAATAATCAACTCTATTTCAATAATTTTCAGACTAATAATGACAATAGAAATAATAATAACATCATTATCATTGTCATTATAATTATTACTATTGTCATTATTATTTCTAAAATTATCATTATTGCTATTATCATTATAAAAATAGTTATGATGAAATAGCATAATAATTAGCATAATTATAAATTAAATGATAATAATGATGATAATCATGATGATAATGACTATAATGATAATAATCATAAGAATAATGACAGTAATGATAATAATCATTATCCAGTCCATTTATAATGAAATAAAGGCCAAAAGAAATAAAATCCCAAAAGTCGAAAAAACGGCAAAATCTGCGTATTACAGCCTTGAGAGAAACGTCGAAAAAAAACTTTTTCGTTTTTTATTGGTAATTATGAGGATTTTAACATTATTCATAATTGTGATGATTTTCATTATATGTAATAATGATATTATGATGAAAATGACAATGATGATTATAATGATAATAATGATAAAATCATAATTATAATTAATATTTATAATTACTGCAATAATAGCAATAATCAACTCTATTCCAATAATTTTCAGACTAATAATGACAATAGAAATAATAATAACATCATTATCATTGTCATTATAATTATTACTATTTCATTATTTCTAAAATTATCATTATTGCTATTATCATTATATAAAAATAGTTATGATGATGAAAATAGCTATAATAATTAGCATAATATCATTATAACTGCATAATGATAATAATGATAATCATGTTGATAATGACTATAATGATAATCATGATGATAATGACTATAATGATAATAATGACAGTAATGATAATAATGATGATAATAATTATTATCCAGTCCATTTATAATGAAATAAAAAAGTAATAAAATCCAAAAGTAAAAAAAATGTAACTCGAAAAAAACGCTCTAACCTATTTTGAGAGAAACGTTAAAAAAAAACTTTTTCGCTTTTTATTGGTAATTATTAGGATTTTAACATTAATTCAGGTAATTGTGATGATTTTCATGATAATTCCTTCATTATATGCAATAATGATGATATTATATGATAATGACAATGATAATGACAATAATAATGATAAAATCATAATTATAATGATAATTTTGATAATTACTGCAATAATAGCAATAATCAACTCAATAATTTCAACTAATAATGACAATAGAAATAATATAACATCATTATCATTGTCATTATAATATTACTATTGTCATTATTATTTCTAAAATTATCATTATTGCTATTATCATTTATAAAATAATTTGATGAAAATAGCCTATTAATAATTAGCATAATAATCATTATAACTACAAGTAATGATGATAATAATTATGATAAATCATAATAATCANCCAATCCCATTTTGTTTTTTTTTTTAATTAAAAAATTGGGTTTTTTTTTTTTTTTTTTTTATCACGAACTAAAATTTTATTTAGTTTAATTTCAAAAATTAAATGATTAGTGAAAAAAATTGGGGTTTTTTTTAAATGGTGTCCCCAAACCAGTAAAAGTAGTGATATTTGTCCCTAACAGCAAGTAATATTATCATAATGATGGCAATTCTTGTAGATGAAAGTAATAATGATAATAATAAGTGATAATAGTAAATGTTTATATAGAGAGATCTATTAAAGAAAGACACGAGAAGAGAGAAAGAGAGAGAGAAAAAGAAATAGACCATGAGACAAAGATCACTGTTTTCTTTGAACGCAGTATACGTAAGAAAACAAGGATTCTGAGTCTACATAGGAGAAACTTGTACATATATATATATATATATATATATATATATATATATATATATATATATATATATATATATATATATATATATTATATAATATATAATATATACATAATATACAATACATTTACTATAAATCACTATTATTATTGTTACAATTTACTTTCATCAACAGAATTGCCTTCATTAAATGATAATCATTACTGCTGTTATGACAATATCACTACTACTGTTATGACACATAAAGCATCACTAACATAATATTATCTAATAATAGTCGTGATAACAATATATAACAATGATGATGTTAAAAACAATACTGCTTGTAATGATAACAATACTACAAGTCATGATAACAGTTATGTTAGTGGTGATAACCTTCATAATCATATACCAAACAGCGATCAGAAATCAACATTTCTTACTTATGATTACGTATGATTATTATTTTATCACCATTATTATCAATATTGTCATTTATTCTTATGATAACAATAATGGAAAAAATTTTAGAAATAATAATGACAGTAATGATAATTATAATGATAATGATAATGATATTATTATTATTTCTATTGTCATTATTATTATTATCACCATTATTATCAATGTTGTCATTATTCTTATGATTATCATTACAGTCATTATTCGTCATAGTTATCATTATTATAATTATTATTATTGCAGTTATAATAACTAATATGCTCATTATTATTGCATATTCATAATTATACTATTCTTTTATAATGATTATAACAATAATTTTGAAAATTTTAAAAATTATAATGACAATGATAACGATATTATTTTATTTCTATTGTCATTATTATTATAAAATTATTAGAATAGACTAATTATTGAAATTAGTGCAGTAATTATCAAAACTATCATTATAACTATCATTTTATCATAATTATCATTATTATTGTCATTAATCTCATCATGATTATAATGACAATAATGATGATAATTATCGTTATAAAGCCCATCTATATTCAGAAAAAGGCTAAAAGTAGAGAAATCCCAAAAGTCGAAAACCGGCGAAATCTAGCGAAATACAGCCTTTGCAGAGATGAGTCGAAAACCCTCCTTTTCGAGTTAAAAAGGATGATTATGATGATCTTAGCAATAATTCTGCTAATTATGATGATTTTGATGATAACCCCATCAATAATGACAATAAAGACGATAATAATGATAATTATGAGAGCAATTAGGACAATAAATATGATAATAATTATACAATAATAATTATAATGATAATTTGCCTAATAATTGCAATAATAGCAATAATTAACACTATTCTAATGATTTTTCCTATTAATAATAACGACAATGATAACAAATAGTAATAGAAGTAATTATAACACGGCTATTATTGTTATTATAATCCTTATTATTGTTGTTATTATTTCCAGAATTATCATTGTTATTATCATTATTAAATAATTAATAATGATGAAAATGACATTAATAATTAAGATGATTATTATAATGACTATGTTAAGGGTGATTAGGACGATAATGACAGT
>NW_020871686.1:422593-427593 GCF_003789085.1 Penaeus vannamei | reverse complement strand
GTGGAATCTAATGGCAGTCTACCCTTTTTGGATATTAACATTTCTCGTGACAATAATTATTTTACTACATCAGTGTACAGGAAACCAACTTACACTGGCCTCACTACAAAATTCAGTTCTTAATTCCCATTAAATATAAAGGCAACCTAGTTTCAATTTTAATATATAGGGCCTTTAAGATATCCAAGAATTATCACATTTTCCACCAAGAGGTTGAATTTATCATCAGCATCCTTAAATTAAATAGTTTCCCTCTAAATTTCAACTGTTAATAAACTAGTCTCACCATAGTCTACCCCCTATCTGTCTCAAAGGATATTATATACATGAAATTGCCATATCTGGGTTCATTAAGTCATAGTCTTGGGAGAAAATTATGTAGGATTGTCCATAATAATTACAGTACTGTAAAACTGAAAATTGTATACACAACCTCTACAAATATTGGTAATTTTTTTCAAATTCAAAGACAGAATCCCACTCCTCTATGCTCTTCCATTGTATATAAGTTCTCGTGTGATAGCTGTAATGCTATCTATGTGGGTAAAACAACCCGCAATTTCTTTATGCGCATGGAAGACCATACAGGTTTCTCATACAGAAATAAGAATTTAAAGCTCTCAAGCCCTACTAAGTCTTCAATCAGGCATCACTCCTTTCTCTTATAACAATTTTGAAATTCTTGACTCGTCCCAATGTGATTTAGACCTTAACATTTTGGAAAGCATTTGGATTTGGACATTAAAACCAAACTTAAATGAATATCTCTCCTTCACTGATATTGAAATTTTAAAATAGTCCACCTAGAATTGTTCACTCAAGTTTACCTTTTCGGACATTTTGTGCAGGCTGGAGCGCTCTTGTCATTTGCCCGCTCAGAGGCCTTTCTTCATTGAGTTTAAACAAGGATCGTTACTGACAGCTCTCTCAGTAGTTTTTTTAGTAATAATTATGGTTAGTATTCTGTATTATTGTTACCAATGTATTAATTAACATCCCTAGTTTCGAGATAAGTGTGTAAAATTCCCATATTCAAGGTTTATATATAGTATTTGCCGAGTTTGATCTTGCCGGTTTTGCCTTGATGACGCCAGGGGCTTTGATCGTAATTTCGTCCCATTTCAGCTCAAGTTTTCTCCATTAAATGTCACGTCATTACAAAAGTTTCATTATAATATGTTTCAATTGTAATGATGTATTGTATTCAATAATGTGTTATTTTGATTTGAATGATTTTATGAATTTCTTGACTTGTTTTTTTGTCATAGTTTACTCAATGTCTTAACCTTATAACCTAGTAATTTCCTTGAATACCAATATTTCCCTAGAATGGGTTTCAGTCATAATAATCTATTGCAATTCAGTAATGTATTGTATCAAAATTGACGGTATTTACATTATCTTGAATGGCATGTTTTGTCATATTTACATGATGGCTTTTATAGTCTAGAAAATTTTCAATACTAAATTACTTTTCCAATTCGTTTAGAGTATAGTTCTCTTTGCATGTTTAATATTGTTAATTGATTTCAAGGTCAAACATGAACTGTTCAACTTGTTGTATTAATCTATATAATAACTTTTCATAAACCCTTACATTTTCTTATCTCGATATGTAATGTAAAGTCTTGATACGAGTAATTCGTATCCCCCTTTTCATGTCTTATTAATACAATTAGTGATATGATTTATCTTAACTGTTTTGTAAATATGTTTTTGTAAACTGAAGGATAATGTTCCTTGTATCCTTTCTTGTCATCACTGAAGATGAGTGTTGAACACTCGAAACGTATGATTTTGATGTTGGAAGAACTGTTTTTGTTCAAAGGAGATACCAGTTTAGTTGATTTAAGAAGAAGGAAAATGCTTGTTTTTTCTATGAGCACTAGTCATGAAGTTTATTGCATGTCTCCGCTTCACAGCTGGAAGTTCCACGGCACCTAATATGTATATATATATNAAATTCCAAAAGTCGAGAAAAAACGCAAAATCTTGCATAATTCATCATTTTGAGAAAAACATCGAAAAAACCTTTTTCGCTTCTTATTGGTAATTATGAGGATTTTAACATTGATTCAGGTAATTGTGATGATTTTCATGATAATTCCTTCATTATATACAATAATGAGGATAATTCTGATAATTATGATGATAATGACTATAATGATAATAATCATATGAATAATGACAGTAATGATAATAATAATAATAATAATAATTATTATCCAGTCCTTTTATAATGAAATAAAGGCCAAAAGTAATAAAATAAAAAAGTCGAAAAACGGCAAATTCTAGCGTATTACAGCCCTTTGAGATAAACGTCGAAAAAAATAATTTCGCTTTTTATTGGTAATTATGAGGATTTTAACATTAAATCAGGTAATTTTAATGGTTTTCATGGTAATCCTCCTTCATTATATGCAATAATGATGATAATTATGATGATAGTGACAATGATAATGACAATAATAATTATAATAATGATAAAATCATAATTATAATGATAATTTGATAATTACTATAATGATAGCAATAATCAACTCTATTCCAATAATTTTCAAACTAATAATGACAATAGAAATAATAATATCATTATCATTGTCATTATAATTATTACTATTGTCATTATTATTTCTAAAATTACCATTATTGCTATTATCATTATAAGAATAGTTATGATGATAGAAATAGCTATAATAATTAGCATAATAATTCATTATACCTGCAATAATGATGATAATTATGATGATAATCATGATGATGACTTAAGTAATAATAATCATAAGAATAATGACAGTAATGATAATAATGATGATAATTATTATCCATTCCATTTATAATAAAATAAAGTCAAAATTAATAAAATCCCCAAAAGGCCAGAAAACGGCAAAATCTAGCGTATTACAGCTTTTTGCGAGAAACGTCGAAAAAAAAAAACACTTTTTTCGCTTTTTATTGGTAATTATGAAGATTTAACATTAATTCAGGTAAATGTGATGATTTTCATGATAATTCCTTCATTCTATGCAATATGATGATAGTTATGATGATATTGACAATGATAATGACAATAATAATGATAATGATGAAATCATAATTATAATGACAATTTTGTTTAAATTAATTAAATTAATTGTTTAAATACTGCAATAATAATGAAATCATGATTATATTGATGATTTGATATTTACTGGAATATTAGCAATAATCAACTCTATTTCTATAATTTTCAGACTAAGAATGACAATAGAAAAAATACCATTATCATTGTCATTATAATTCTTACTATGGTCATTATTATTTTCTAAAATTATCATCATTGCTATTATCATTATAAAAATAGTTATGATGATGAAAATAGCTATAATAATTAGCATAATAATCATTATTACTGAATGATGTTGATAATAATGATGATAATCATGATGATAATGACTATAATTATAATAATCATAAGAATAATGACAGTAATGATAATGATGATAATAATTATTATCCAGTCTATTTATACAGAAATAAAGGCCAAAAGTAATAAAATCCCAAAATTCGAAATACGGCAAATCCTAGTGTATTTTTTTGAAAGAAACGTCGAAAATAAACCCTTTTTTTTTTCTTTTTATTGGTAATTATGAGGATTTTAACGTTAATTCTAGTAATTGTGATGATTATCATGATGATTCCTTCATTATATGCAATAATCATGATTATTATGATTGATAATGACAATGATAATGACAATAATAATGATAAAATAATTATAATGATAATTTTGATAATTACTGCAATAATAGCAATAATCAAATCTATTCCAATCATTTTCAGATAAATAATGACAAAAAAATAATAACATTTTATAATTGTCATTATAATTACTACTATTGTCATTATTTTCTAAAATTATCATTATTGCTATTATCGTTGTAAAATAGTTATGATGATGAAAATAGCTATAATAATTAGCATAATAATCATTATATCTGCAATAATGATGATAATGATAATCATGATGATAATGACTATAATGATAATATTCATAAGAATAATGAAAAAATTATCATTATTGCTATTATCATTAAAATATAGTTATGATGAAAATAGCTATAATAATTACCATAATAATTATTATAACTGCAATAATGATCATAATGATGATAATCATGATGATAATGACTATAATGATAATAATCATAAGAATATTGACAGTAATGATAATGATGATAATAATTATTATCCAGTCCGTTAAAATGAAATAAAGGGCAAAAGTAATAAAATCCCGAAATTCGAAAAAAACGGCAAAATCTAGCTAGCCCTTTGAGAGAAATGTCGAAAAAAACCTTTTTCGCTTTTTATTGGTAATTATGAGGATTTTAACATTAATTCAGGTAATTGTGATGATTTTCATGATAATTCGTTCGTTATATGCAATAATGATGATAATGACAATGATAATGATAATAATAAGGATAATAACGATAAAATCATAATTATAATAATAATTTTGATAATTACTGCAATAATAGCAATATTCAACTCTATTCCAATAATTTTCAGACAAATAATGACAATAGAAATAATAATATCATTGTCATTATAATTATTACTATTTTCATTATTATTTTTAAAATTATCATTATTGCTATTATCATTATAAAAATAGTTATGATGATGAAAATAGCTATAATAATTAGCATAATAATCATTATAACTGCAATAATGATGATAATAATGATAATCATGATGATAATGACTATAATGATAATAATCATAAGAATAATGACAGTAATGATAATAATGATGATAATAATTATTATCCAGTCCATTTATAATGAAATAAAGGCCAAAAGTAATAAAATCCCAAAAGTCGAAAAACGGCAAAATCTAGCTTTTTGAGAGAAACGTCGAAAAAAAAACCTTTTTCGCTTTTTATTGGTAATTATGAGGATTTTAACATTAATTCAGGTAATTGTGATGATTTTCATTATAATTCCTTCAATATATGC
>NW_020871686.1:400093-402593 GCF_003789085.1 Penaeus vannamei | reverse complement strand
ATCTAAAGAGAATGGAGAGAAATAGAAGCGAAGAAACTAAAGAGAGAGCAAATTGAGAGAGAAAAGAAATACAAGAGCACAAAGTACGTGAGTTCCACCTCGAAACCAGCACCAACAAGCACAAAATTCACGGACAGCAAACGGACGCGACTCGACCGAAGCACCTTAACAATGCGCAAAGTGACGTTCGCAAAGTGAGATCCCTTTCCCACACAGCCTCTGATGAATCAAAATTGTAACTTCTTTTTTCATGCGAGGGTGGCGGGGTGGGGTGGGGGGGGGGTCATAGCTTGAGAGAGACACGGTATCACAAACTTTTAATAGGGGCCCATGAAATTAGTCCGCGGGGAACAATAGCAGTGTTTTTTATCCCTATTTTTTTCATAACTTTTCGTACATTTTTCAAATCGGAATCGGTCAGCCAACTTACCTTTTTAGTTGTAGAAATCGTTTGTTTATTTGTATGCTTTTTGTTATCGGGTGAGCTGCGTATGCTCTTCACCCCCCCCCCCTCTGTTTCGTAGATTCATAAGAGTGAGAGCTCTAGCAATTTTATAAAGATAAAAGGATAAAACGTATTTCACTCATTCTTCACAAAGTCTGAGAATCACCTTGACTTTCATTCAGAAATCTCAGCGTTGTGGTCTTGGTACGCATGATAAAAACATTACGATTTTCTTTTTTGTTTTTTTCTGCAAGATATATATTCGCTAAAACAAGCACGTGCTTGTTAACTGTTTAGATTGCATCTCTCATGGTATCTTTAATACTAACTAACTTTATTATTATCATGATTGTTTATAGTATTATCACTATCAGTGCCATTTATCATCATTTTTGGTATAAATACGAAAACCTTTATAATCATACTTATAATCCTTATTATCATTATGATTATCATTATTACTTTCATTACCATCATTATTATCATCACTATTATTATTTGCATTGCTATTGTTATTATTATCATTATTGCTATTATTATTGTTATTGTTACTATTACCATTATCATTATTATAATCATTTTTATTATTATTATCATTATTATGTTATTATCATTATGATTATGCTAATTATCTTTTTATTATTGTTATTATCATCATTGTTATTATTGTAATTATTATCATTATCATTATCATTATCATCATTATTATTATTATTATTATTATTATTATCATTATTATTATTATTATCAGTAGTAGTAGTAGTAGTATCATTATCCTTGTTATTATCATTATTATCAATATCAATATTAATACTATTATTATCATTATTATTATTACTATTATTGTTGTTGCTGTTACTATTGCAATTATTATCCTCACACTCATGGTTATTAATATCAATAACATCGTCATTGTCATTATCATTATTATCATTACTATTACTTTTATTATCATCATTATTCTTATTCTTGTTCTTTTTTCATCATTAATTTTACTATCCTTTTGGTCATTATCATTATCATTATTATCATCATTGTGTTTATTGCTATTACTTATTGCTATTGTCAATGTTATTGCTATTATTATCATTATTATTATTATTATTGATGGTATTATCATGAGTGGCATTATGATTATTAATTTTCAATTTCATTATCATCATTATCATTATTATTATCATTATTAATATTATTATCATTATTATTATTCCTGCTACCATCATGATTACTATTTTATCATCATTATCATTACTATTTCATTATCATCCTTAAAATCAATATTATTATAAGGCAAAATAAATTTTATTTCATTTTCATTATTGTTATCATTGTATTCATGTGGATAATCATCATCTTTGACACCATTATTTGATTATTACCACCATCACTAAGTATCACTATTGTCATTATTGATTTGCATAGCAATATAATCATAGGTTTGCACATCACTATCACCATTGAATTGAATACCATTACCATTGTTGATTTGAATATCACTATCATTATTATTTTTTTCTCACTCTCTCATACTCTCTTTTCACTCCACTCCTCTGACAAAACATTAATTTAAAGTCATACGGTGGCTTTTGTTTTTAGACACAGCAACAGTGACGATGCTAATAAAGAAGACTATAATAGTAATGATAACAAAAAATAATAGTAATGATAACAAAGAATAATAGTAATGATAAAAATAATAATGATAACAAAGAATAATAGTAATGATAAAAAAATAATAGTAATGACAACAAAGAATAATAGTAATGATAACATAAAATAATAGTAATGATAACAAAAAATAATAGGAATAACAAAAAATAATAGTAATGATAACAAAAGATAATAGTAATGATAACAAAAGTAATGATTACGATAACAATCATGATGATAATGGTGACGATCATAGTCATTATTATATGAACATTATAACAATAGTGATATCAGAGAATAATGAAAAGAACAAAAGCTCTGTTAACGCCATTACTATGACCAATACAACTACTATTACTACACCTCTTCCGATGAGGGTCGTATACACAACTGCAGCTTTGCCTC
>NW_020871686.1:392593-395093 GCF_003789085.1 Penaeus vannamei | reverse complement strand
TTAATATATAATATATAATAATATATATACTATATTTATCGTACCATTCCTATATCCGAGCAACATGATATATATAGTATAAGTACATATACTTATATATATACAGTTATATACATCTCAGACGTTTAGTATACGTATTATATAATATTTAATAGTGTATATATCTACTATACTATATACTATTATATTATGCTTATATGCTCAACTATACGTATTATATATATAGTATATATTGATAATTACTATAATATACACAACACATGACCCACACACACACACACAACCTACACACAAACACATATACAAACCACAACATCCACACACCAACGAGCAACACAGAAAACCCACACACACACGTTTACGCACAACACACGAAACATACACACACCATACACGAACAAACACAAAAACAAACATACAACACACAAACACACAAACACAGCGAACACACACATAAAATAACAACCATCCTAGTACACAAACCACACACGTCACGCACGTCACAGCAACGACACACGCCACTCTACGCACACACGCACACACGCAACACACACACACACACACAAGACACCCACCACACACACACAACACCAACAAACACCACAAAACACACACCACACAACCACATATAAATAATAATCTAAATCTAGACTTGTTGATCTATCTACATTAATAATAAAAGACTGATAGTACTAAAAACAGCGTGCTAATAGAATTATAGCATATATATATAGTGTATGATGTATACGTATTATATAAATTATATATATAGCTATATATATTCAATCTATCAAAGTATAATAATCAACCTAAATAATATTTATATATTGTGCTGTGTGGCCCGGACGGTGTGTGTGATGTGTGTGCTCTCTATAAGTCGATGACTGTTGTGTGTGGTGTGACCGAATACCGTGTGCGTAATTAGTTTCCCATGTCGTGTAGTGTTGTGTTTGGTTGTGTGGTGTGTGTGTAGTCTCGTGTGTGTGTGGTGTGTGTGCTGTGTGTGTGTGTAGTGTGTGGTGGTGTCTGTGATGCTTGGTGTGGTGTCTACTATACTATCTCTATCTAGTCTACTATATAATTACATATAAATAGTACGTGATATGGAAAAAAAGCACAAATATCAGTATTTAGTATACCTCTATATATATCACTTATAATATATACTTCATATATTATGAATCTAATAATAAGTGTGAGTGTACTATATACAGCAATCTATAAGCTCAGTCTCCTATCTGATATACTTATCGGCTATAGTAATAATATAAGTTTATATATATACAACATTAGTATATAGTATATATATAGTAGATCCTACCAAGGGGTATAGTTGATAATAGTATATCTCTAGCTGATAAACTAGTATATATCCTGTTATAGGCATGGAGATGACTAAATAAGTGACACTTACTGAGGACTATTGTATTATTATATGAACGCTATATATATATATATATGTAGACAGTACCTGCTTACTATATATTTCATTATGGGTCTGTGAATTATACGTATCATACATAGTTATATTATAGGTAATAATAGTATAGATGTCCGTATACAGGAATATATTAGTGTATGTATGAATAACTATAGGGTATAGAGGTATAGTATCACAGTATGAGTATAATAGTGAAATACCATGAATAAAGATTCCTATTATGATATACTATGGTATACCATATATGATATATTATAAATCTTTACTATATAGTATATAGTACTAATGACTAATATATGTATATATATATGTAGTATATATAGTGATGTCTATATATTATAAATTAAATCCCTATATATTATATATTATATTACAGTATATATATTATTAATTAATATATTTCCTACCATAGTGGAATACATTTATATATATCGTGTCATTTGATAGATATGTATGTTATCTATCGTATATATATATATTATATTATGTGTATGTAATATATATTCAGTGTTTGTGTGGTTTGATAGTTATTATAGTCTAGAGTATATATAGTATTATAGTTTATATATAATATATATATATATATATATATACTATAATTATAATATATAATATATATAGTTATATATATATATATATATATATAGTTATATATATATATCTATACTATATGTATATATATATATTTTCATTGTGTGTATATGAATGGGTGTGATTTTTTATATGTGAATTTTGTGTGTGTGGTGTCTTATGTTGTGTGAGTGTATGCACATGCACAGGTTAGACTAAAAGAGAAACAGCCAAAGGCAAAATAAAAGAAAGAAGAAAGAAAAAGAAAAAGGAAAAGGAAGGCGCAGCGACAGGAGAGTACACGTTTCACGACGGCTTCTTTTTTCCCTCCTCGCAGTCTTCCGTTCCTGCCACCCTTGTCGGAATGATTGCAAGTGCGCAGAGTGAATGGGATTTGCAAGGAAACGACAGGAGCGTAGCGGAAACAGACATGTTATGAAATCATAGACAAAGCTTTAAAATATGCCGGTCATTAATGTGGCATTTATG
>NW_020871686.1:377593-380093 GCF_003789085.1 Penaeus vannamei | reverse complement strand
TATATCTCGCGAGAGAACTTTGTCGAGTAATAATCCCGGATCGAGTAATCCCGCGACCGTAGATTTTCCGAGGACCGTCGCTCCCCTCAAGCCCAGTCGCGAGGCTAAGGAAGTGGGAGATAGACGTTAAAGAAATAGAAAATAAATAAGAAAACCAAAAAGATTGAGAAAAAGAGATATGAGGACCGTCGCTCCCCTCAAGCCCAGTCACGAGGCTAAGGAAGCGGGAGAGAGACGTTAAAGAAACAGAAAATAAATAAGAAAAATAACTAAAAAGATAAATGAATAAATAAATCAATAACCAAAAAGAAAGATAGATATTGAAGAAAAGAATAGATAGATGAATAAATAAATGAATAACCAAAGAAAGAAAGAGAAAAAAAGATATGAGGACCATCGCTCGCCTCATATCCAGACACGAGGCTAAGGAAGTGGGAGATAGACATTAAAGAAATAGAAAATAGATAAGAAAAATAACCAAAAAAGATAAATAAATAGATAAGAAAGAAAGAAAAGATAAGATATGAGACCGTCGCTCGCCTCATACCCAGTCACGAAGCTAAGGAAGTGGGAGATAGACATTGAAGAAATAGAAAATAAATGAGAAGAATAACGGAAAAGATAAATGAATAAATAAAAAAGAAAGAAAAGATGAAATATGACACCGTCGCTCCCCTCAAGCCCAGTCGCGAGGCTAAGGAAGCGGGAGATAGACATTGAAGAAATAGAAAATAAATAAGAAAAATAACTAAAAAGATAAAAAGATAACCAAAAAGAAAGATAGATATTGAAGAAAAGAATAGATAGATGAATAAATAAATGAATAACCAAAGAAAGAATGAGAAAATAAAAATATGAGGACCGTCGCTCGCCTCATACCCAGTCGCAAGGCTAAGGAAGCGGGAGATACACATTAAAGAAATAGAAAATAAATAAGAAAACCAAAAAGATTGAGAAAAAGAGATATGAGGATCGTCGCTCTCCCTCATACCCAGTCGCGAGGCTAAGGAAACGGGAGATAGACATTGAAGAAATAGAAAATAAATAAGGAAAATAACCAAAAAAAAATAGAAAAAGAGATATGAGGATCGTCGCTCCCCTCAAACCCAGTCACGAGGCTAAGGAAGAGGGAGATAGACATTGAAGAAATAGAAAGATAAATAAGAAAAATAACTAAAAAGATAAATGAATAAATAAAAAAGAAAGAAAAGATGAGATATGAGACCGTCGCTCCCCTTCATACCCGGTCACGAGACTAAGGAAGGGGGAGATAGACGTTAAAGAAACAGAAAATAAATAAGAAAAATAACTAAAAAGATAAATAAATAACCAAAAAGAAAGATAGATATTGAAGAAAAGAATAGATAGATGAATAAATAAATGAATAACCAAAGAAAGAATGAGAAAAGAAAATATGAGGACCGTCGCTCCCCTCATACCCAGTCGCGAGGCTAAGGAAGTGGGAGATAGACATTGAAGAAATAGAAAATAAATAAGAAAAATAACCAAAAAGATAAATAAATAAATAAGAAAGAAAGAAAAGATGAGATATGAGACCGTCGCTCGCCTCATACCCAGTCACGAGGCTAAGGAACTGGGAGATACACATTAAGAAAATAGAAAAAAAAAGAAAAATAACCAAAAAGATAAGTAAATAAATAAATAACCAAAGAAAGAGAGAGAAAAAAAAGATACGAGGACCGTCGCTCTCCCTCATATTCAGTGACGAGGCTAAGGAAGTGGGAGATAGACATTAACAAAATAGAAAATAAATAAGAAAAATAACCAAAAAGAAAAATCGATATTGAAGAAAAGAATAGATAGATAAATGAATGAATGAATAACCAAAGAAAGAAAGAAAAAAAGAGATATGAGGACCGTCGCTCTCCCTCATATCCAGCCACGAGGCTAAAGAAGGGGAGATAGATATAAAAAAAAAGGTAAATTGATAAATAAATAACCAAAGAAAGAAAGAGAAGAAGAGATATGAGGACCAACGCTCTCTCGTCACGAGGCTAAGGAAGTAGGAGATAGATAGATATTTAAAAAAGATAATAGTAATAAATAAATGAATAACCAAAGAAAGAAAGAAAAAAATAGATATGAGAACCATCTATCTCTCTCATATCCAGTCACGAAACTAAAGAAGTGGGAGATAGATATTAAAAAGAAAAAAAGAAAATAAATAAAAACAAAAATAACCAAAGAGAGAGAGAGAGAAAAAAGAGATATGAAAAAAGTTACCAACTTGACCCAAGCGCTTTGCCTCTTAAGAGATGAAAGATTTGGCCAGATTCCTTGCCAGATTTCGTCTCCATTTTCTATCAGGTTTGAGAGGAGCACAAAGCTGCCTTGTATTTTATTTGACTTCGTTGTTTCACTTTGGGATATTTTTTTTCCCTTTTTTCTCTCCCGAAAGCAATATTGTGTAAGTGTTTTGGAAAATATTGCCTTGGGATTATTATATTTCTTATTATTAATCGTCATCATTGTTATTCTG
>NW_020871686.1:305093-312593 GCF_003789085.1 Penaeus vannamei | reverse complement strand
CGTTGGGAGCTAGGATTACCAGTCCCATCCGCGTCTCAGTGGCCGGCAACCTGGGTTGAGGTTTGTGGGGCAAAGCCTACGGTACCCCTACAGTTGGTTTATGGGACTTGCAGCCAGCCGCCCTTCATTATATGGGGCAACATCAGCGGTGGTGACAGAGCTGGCGTCCAACCGGAGTGACTACTTGAAGCTTCACCGCAGGTGGGATATCGATGGGGCCTAGAATATCCGCTCTTTGTGACAGGATGATCGGTTGCCAATACTGTCGATGGAAATAATACAGCTGCTCTCGCGAAGGTGAGAAGACCTGACAGTGTTACAGTTTGAGTGGTTACACCTATTACTGGTCGGGCCAGATCGATGGTCACCATCTTCAGGCAGTAGCCATAGCCAACAGACTTCATGCTCGATTACAGTGGCTACTCCAGTTGATGAGTGTATAATAATATCGAGACTGAAGCTTGTATGATTCTGGTAACCTTGATGTGATGTTTTATGCCAAACTTTGTACTAGGTGACATCTGTGTGGTATATGTCTACGATCAAGCTGGCTGTCAGATATCTGTTGGTCCCCATGGCTCAGGACCTGGTGCCAGCAGCGAGAATTGCCTCCTTTTCCGGAAGGAGCCGCTCCTATACACACTGCAGGGTGTATAAGAGTACTGAGTTCTGTGGTACTGACCATAGATTAGTTCTGGCTACCCCCCAAGTCCACTTTAAACTCCCTATCAGTCTAATGACCACCCTAGGGTGATTCATGTTGGCAGGTTGAGGGAGGTGGAGAGTGCCTGGGGGTTTGTTGATGCAGAATTTGGTCGTTTCACAGTACTCTACAACCTGGCAGACCCTGTGCCTCTGTGTGACACCTTCAAGTGTGATACGTTTGATGCAATTCAAAAACCAATTGGTGAACACCCAAGAACAATTTGATCTCCCAGTAACAGACGCTTGTTGTGTAACTCATCTGACAGGGATCGGGATTTGCATTGTCCCCAGGTGCACAGGACTCGGTCACTGCTGAGAAAGGATGAGGACCAAGGCCAAGTTCCAGGACTTTGGGAGCCTACTTGGAAAACCTGTTCGGCCATGTGCCTGAAGCAAGGACATTGAAAGAAAGTTTTACACAATTTGGTAGAGTAGTTCATAACTTTGGGCTGTCAGACCAGGAAGTCAATGGATCGGCCTGGCAGCAGGGCTCAAGATCTCTCTCGACAAGAGTATTTAAAAATGCTGGTATCTGTGCAATAGGACCAAGGTACGTGCTTTCAAGGCCCTGGCAGTGTAAGGTTTACGGTAGTGAAACCTGGACGTTATCCTGTACTTTGTTGCACAATCTGTGATCACCAACTCAGGCTTGTTCCCCACAGGATGATCCTAGTCGCTTGGATGTCTATGCATAAATAAACCCTGGATAGAAGGGGCTTGTGGGACGACCAAGGAAGTCATCGTTTGGGTGGATTGATCAAACATACTCCTCCATGAGGGATCCTTGCATGTAAAAATACAGGGTGGTGTGCACACACACTCGCGTATGTGTGTAGATTTGTTATATATAATGTATATATATAATAGATCATCAAGTATACATGTATATATATATATATATATATATATATATTATATATATATATATTTATATATTTATACGTTAAATAAATATAAATATATATGTATATATATATATATATATATATATATATATATATATATATGTAATATATATACATATATATACACACACACACACACAATGAATATCTCTCGCGGCAGAAAAAGGTCCACCATGGAAATGTTCCTGCGTTAAGTGTCTATGGCGGTTCACTCTTTTCTCTTCATGTAAAAGGCACTCATCTGAATATTTAATGTGGATATCTATATCCACAACTTTTCCAATAGGCAAAACGTCCCCCACGTCCAGGAGAGTAAGACGGACCGAGTCCTTGCTAGATTCTAAGGCCATCTAATCAAACTTCAGGTTGTGGAGAGGCCTTCAGCGAGGTAGTCAAGAGCTAAGGCTTGAGTAGTAAGGTGAAGTAAACACTGAAGTGCAGAGAAGTTTGTCTATTTTCGTCAAGAAATGCGATATAAAAACAAATAGGGTGTTGTAACACTGCAGGGTCGTCCGCGGCTGTGATGTTCTGATTGGCCGACGGCTGCATTCTTATCTTTCGCGTCGCGGTGAATCAGCGCCGTGGACCTCGCCATGCTTGCCTGCCGGCTAACTCGGCGTAAGGGCAATTATGCCGAGTGAGGTGATGGAACTACGTCAAGTGAGGCTGCGCCGGTGTCGACTGAGGCAATTATGCAGAGAGAGGCAGCGCCGGTGCCGAGGTGATTGTGGCCTCTGCCACAATGCCTCCCCCCTGAGGGAGAAAGGACTACAGATCGAGGATCCTGCAAGGGCGAGAATGGCGTCTTGATCTCGTGTAGGTTGCGTCATCGTGGTCCGTGGCATCGATGTATGCTGGTAACCCAGTCAGTTCATCCTTTGAGTTGTAGCTTAAAAGCTCTGGGGAAGCGCTGGAGGACCCTGAAAGGACCCTTGTAAGGGCAAGATAGTGGCTGGCAGTGGGTGTCACGGAAAAAGACGAACTTGGCCGTATCCAGTCCTGGTGGGGTGTAGGACGGGTAATGCGAGTGACAGGTTGGTCTGCTGGGAGCGAAATTCCGGGCCACCTGGCGGAGGTCCTCTATCTGAGTGTCGTTCGCGCCGTCGTTGGGGAAGAATTCTCTGGGCACGACGAGGGGCAGGCCATATACCATCTCGGCTATAGAATGGGGAGATCCTTAGGCGTTGTCCTGAGCTCAAGAAGCACCCAGGGGAGCTGCGAAGTCCATGTGGCTGTGGTGCAATGGGCGGTGAGGGCTGTCATGAGGGATTGATGCCATCTCTCAATGAGTCCATTAGCTTGTGGATGGTATGCCTTTATGAAGTGGAGTGACCCCAAGGAGCTGCGCTAGGGACTTCCACAGCTCTGAGGTGAAGCTTGCTCTCCTATTGGACATTATGTGTTCCGGGAGACCAAAACGGGCGATCCAGGAGCCAAGGAAGCAGGATCTGGTGGTTGCATCCTCCATGGGTGTGACTTCAGGCCAGCAAGTAGAGCGGTCGATGATGGTGAAGACGTACCTCTTGCCTTCCGACGGTGGGAGTGGTCCGACGACGTCCACGTGAATGTGGTCAAAACGTTGCATGGGCTGGGGCAGGTCGTGGATGGGTGGCTTGGTGTGGCGATGGATTTTGCTGCGCTGGCAATGCTCGCAGCTCCTTACCCAATCTCGGAGATCTCTTTTCATGGAGTGCCACACGAACTTCTCCGAAACCAGCTTGGTGGTGCTGCGGATGGATGGATGAGCTAGTCCATGGATGAGATTGAAGATCTCCCTCCAAAATGAAGTAGGCATGAGAGGTTGGTAATGGCCGTTATGTAGGCCATGGTCTCGGGATCTCGCTCTTGTTCTGCTGCTAGAGCCTTGTAGTCGACTCCAAGCTGGATGGAGATCTCGATGCATGAAAGAGAATATGCGACAGGATTCTGGGAACCTGAGAGGTGTCTCATCGTGCAGCCCGTCTCGACGATGGCTGAGAGATGTCGTTGCTGCAGCTCTGACCATGCATCCCGACTTGGAAAAGGCGTTGACCAGAGGCTTGTGATCTGTGAAAATAGTGTAAGACATACCATCGAGCATGTGGCGGAAGTGTCGTACGGCCAGGTGAACTGCCAGGAGCTCTCTGTCGAACGTTCTGTACATCCACTCAGGTGGTCGGAGCTTCCGGATGAAGAATGCTAAGGGCTGTCGTCTGCCATGGACATCTTGTTCCAGGACGGCTCCTACTGCAACTTTGCTGGCGTGTGTTGTGAGGTAGAGCTGGGCATTGGGGCGGGCTGTGCTAAGATAGTAGCCCTGGCAAGGGCTGCTTTATCAGCTGTGAAGGTTTTCTCTTGGTCGTGGGACCAGGTGAGTGATGTCTTGTTTCCGACGACGGCCTTCTGCAGGGGGCGAGAATGCTGGCAGCCCCGGGGATAAATCGGTGATAGTAGTTTATCATCCCAAGGAACTGCTGAACTCCCTTGACAGATGTTGGCGTAGGGAACTGGAGCACAGCGTCGACTTTATTGGCCTGTGGTTGGATGCCCTGGCTCTGGATCTTGTATCCTAAGAAGTTGATGCTGCTGGCGCCGAAGATGCATTTATCCAGGCTCACTACCAGGCCATTTTGCTTCAGAAGGTGCAGGATTGTTCGGACGTGCTGGTGGTCTCGTGAAAATATGACGATGTCATCAACGTAGACCACGCAGAATGGGAGCTTGTCAAAGATCTGGTCCATCATTCTCTGGAAGGTGGCACCACTATTCCTGAGCCCGAAGGTGTAGTGAAATACATAGCTTCCAAATGAGGTGACGGTAGCTGTTTTGGGGACGTCATCTGGATGGACAGGCACTTGGAAGTATCCCTTGAGAAGGTCCAGTTTGGAGAATATACGGGCGTCGCCTATGCTGGCCCTCAAGTCGTTGATGTTGGGCATTGGGTAATGGTCCAGCTCCATGATGAGGTTGAGTCTCCGGTAGTCACCACATGGGCGCCACGAGTTGTTTGGTTTCCGGATCATGTGGAGAGGGGATGCCCATGGACTGGCAGCCTTGGAGCAAACACCCATGCTCTCCATTTCTGTGAAAGTGCGCTTGGTGGCGTAGAGCATCTCAGGCCTCAAGCGACGGAAACGAGAATGGACTGGGGTCTAGTCGTCTTGATGTGGTGGTAGACTCTATGTTTCGCTGCTGTTCAAGGTTGGTGTGGCGTAGCTCTGGCTTTAAGACTGCAGGGAAATTGCTATGTCCTTGTAGGCATCTCCGGTGAGGGGACACATGTTGATGTTAGGAGGACCCGGAATGGAGACTGCGTTGACTGGAAGTGGAGTGAAGGTCTCCGTGTTGATGAGTGAGCGTCTTCTCATATCAACCAGCAGGTTGTGATGAGAGAAAATCGGCGCCGAGTAGTGGCCGGGTCACATCGGCGATAAGGAAACTCCATGAGTAAGGATGCCTGGCGAGGCATATGGCGATGTCTCTGGAACCATAGGTGTTGATCGGTGTTCCATTGGCGGCGGCAGGTGCTGTTGATTGCGGGCGGGCTTACTGATGGGCTTCCATCAGTGCGTTGGCTCTGATGAGGAGAATATCCATGGCTGTCACATCCGAATCATGGAGCTTCTCCCTGATATTGCTGGGGAGAGAGCAGAGCCAAATTTCTTTTTTAAGATCCACTACGTGGAATTTACCTTGTTTGTCTTTGGTAGGGAGGCGGCATAGGGTGTTGAATTCTCCAAGCGGTGTGTTGGGGATGTTGAGGATCTGTCACGCTCTCTCGGATGGAGAAAGAGAGAACTCCTTCAAAGGCTCCTGCTTCAGCATATCGTATTCGATGTCGTCTGGCTGGCTGTCTAACCAGGGGGCTATCCGTTGAAAAACTTCCTCAGGTAGGACGGCTACGACGTGGTCTGCCTTGGTGGTCGCCTTCAGAATGTTCTTCAGCCTGAACTGGGTTTCGGCTCGCCGAAACCATGTGAGGGCTTCATTTAGGGAGAAGGGTGGAAGGCGAATGGAGGCGGCATTCACTTCGGTAAAAAGGGTAGCTGCGTCGGTACTCATGTTATCATTTCGGTGTCACCAATATGGAGAGACCTCCAGCGAGGTAGTCAAGAGCTAAGGCTTGTGTAGTAAGGTGAAGTAAACACTGAAGTGCTGAGAAGTCTGTCTATTTTCGTCAAGAAATGCGATATATATATATATATATATATATATATATATATATATATATATATATATATATATACACAAATAGGGTGCAGTAACACTGCAGGGTCGTCCGCGGTTGTGATGCTCTGATTGGCCGACGGCTGCATTCTTATCTTTCGCGTCGCGGTGAATCAGCGCCGTGGACCTCGCCATGCTTGCCTGCCGGCTAACTCGGCGTAAAGGCAATTATGCCAAGTGAAATGTGCCGGTACCGAGTGAGGTGAGGGAATTACGCCGAGTGAGGCTGCGCCGATGTCGATTGAGGCAATTACGCAGAGAGAGGCAGCGCCAGTGCCGAGGTGATTGTGGCCTCTACCACAAGGTAATTGTGAGGGAAGCCCACCTAATGTATGGCCTGCAAGATGACTGCAGATTATGCTGGTACGGTAATAAAATGAGTGGAGTTCTGGAATTCGGGTGTGTTTTCCAACCTTGTTTATGCGCAGAACAAACAATAAAACGGGAAAGCACCGACTCCTGCCAAGTAAAGATTGACGGCACCGGAAACCCGGGCTGTGCGGAACCAACACTGCTGTATATCATTGATCATCTAAAGGTACAGTTTGTTCTCCTGAACCACACTCTTCGAAATAGGTAAAAAAAATGTAAATGGGGCTGGTTTCTACAAATTCTCCATGGAATCGCAAACGTAGGATCAAACGCTAACATGAAAGGCCCACTATTGCACACAAAGCAGAGCTGTCTCTGCGACTCTGGCAGTCAAAGGTCTCATTAAGAGAACGCTGGTCAACTAAAAGATTAGCAAGAGCATAGTTTTTAACAGTTTCGCTGTGTTAACCAAAACAGGCCACCGGTATGTCTGTGTGGCATCAATATCCAATTAAACAACTTTTTTTTCTGACATTAACTGCATACGATACTACTTTTCCTTGAATATATAGGATAAAAAACAATGTGGAAGAAAAAGAATTGCAGTTCAGCAGTATTTAATCGAAAATACAAATTAAAAAGAACGAAAGTTGCCAGATGGAAGATGATCTCGTTTTTTGTTATGGTTGGTAACGCATGTAACTTTCCTTATTACAAGTAATGTTTCAGTTTCAGTTTTTTAAATTGGACCAAAAGGATGTTTTTACAAATTAATACAAAATGTAATCATAAACAATGAATGCAATCAAAGCTGATGATCTACAGGCCTATAACTGTAAAAACAAAGCAATAATGTATACTTACCTCTGAGCGTACACATGAATATATACACATCTTTGTGTACATATGGACGTGCATATCATATGTATATCTGCACACACAACCGTATGTTTTATATATACACACACGGGCAAGAATATGCATGCAAAAGGTACTCTACTGAATATTTAATGTGGATATCTATATCCACAGCCTTTCCAATGGGCAAAATGTTTCCCACGTACAGAAGAGTAGCACGGACCGAGTCCCCGCTGAATTCCAAAGCCACCTAACCATTCTTCAGGTCGTTGTCAGCGAAGACCACCCAATGTATGGCCTGCAGGATGACTGTCAGTTGCCTGAGAATTTCAAATAAAAGCTCCTCCGTCATAGTGAAGGTCACTTTATTTTCTAGCATATTCCGCAGATTCAGTGACCCGTGCCTAGTCATGAGGATCGACCGTGTTAAAAAGGTCCTCTTTCCTTAACTTCCCTTTAAAGTCTTTGAGGCAGTGTTTGGGGGTATCCAAGTATATCAGTAACATAGACCTTA
>NW_020871686.1:297593-300093 GCF_003789085.1 Penaeus vannamei | reverse complement strand
CCAGGCACACCACACACACACATCACACACACACACCACGCACACACACACATCCAAGCATTTACACTCAGTATGCATGTACGAACACACACACACACACACACACACATACACACGCATGCACTTATGTCTGTATGTACGTACTATCTATTTCCATAATAAAATCCAGTCTCTCTAAACACATCTAGATACAAATGCAGTTATCCCCGGTACTGATATCAATACAAACAGACAACAAAATGCAAAGCCGATATCGTGTGTTTCGGGAGGAGGCGGGGGGGGGGGATCAGCGCGAATACCCGACGGCGGCCGAGTAACGCGTCTTCGCAGAGGTGGCATTACGGGCGCTTTTAAAGGTCTCCGAGTGTTAAAAAATGGAGAAAAACGATCAGCGTAGGTAGGAGGAAGAACATTATTAGAAATGTGTGTGCGTGTGTGTGTGGGTTTATGAGTGTGAGTGCGTGTGTGTGTGTGTCTGTGTATGAGTGTGTGTACGTGTGTGTTTGTGTATAAGTGTGTGTGTGTATGAGTGTGTGTGTGTGTGTGTGTGTGTGTGTGTGTGTGTCGGAGTATGAGTATGTGTGTGTCTGTGTGAGTGTGTGTGTGTGTGATGTGTTGTGTGTGTCTGTGTATGAGTGTGTGTCTGTGTATGAGTGTGTGTTTGTATATGAGTGTGTGTGTGTGGGTGTGTCTATGAGTGTGTGTCTATATGTGTGTGTGTGTGCCCGCACGCGCGCGTGTGTGTGTTTGCGCGCACGCGCGTGTGTGTGTGTGCGCGCGAGCGTGTGTGCGCGTGTGTGTCTGTGTATGAGTGTGAGTGTGTATGAGTGTGTGTGTGCGTGTATCTGTGTATGAGTGTTTATGTGTGTGTGTGTATGAGTGTGAGTGTGTGTGTGTGTGTGCCTGAGTATGAGGATGTGTGTGTGTGAGTGAGTGTGTGTGTGCGTGTGTGTGTATGAATGTGTGCGTGTGTGTGTATGAGAGTGTGTGTGTGTCTGTCTGTGTATGAGTGTGTGTGTGTGTGTGTGTGTCTGTGTATGAGTGTGCGTGTCTGTGCATGAATGTGTGTGTCTGTGTATGAGTGTGTGTCTGTGTATGAATGTGTGTCTGTGTATGAGTGTGTGTGTCTGTGTATGAGTGTGTGTGTGTGTTTGTGTGTGTGTGTGTGTGTGTGTGTGTGTGCGCGGCGCGCGCGCTGCGTACCCGCGTTTTGCTGCTCGTTTTTGTGCCCGTGTATGTATAATGAAAACGAGTCCTTTCTAGGAGTATATCAACTATGCATTTAGTTTTTAGAATCTCATAAATCGGAAATATAAGGCTGAATAAACCATCAGTATTGGAAGCCGATCATTCATAAAAAAAAAAAAAAAAAAAAAAAAAAAAAACAGAGAGCGAGAGAAAAAATTCTCCCATCTGCAAAATTCATTATCATGTACTTTACATATTGATCAATGCTGCATTATAGAAAACAACTGATGACGTCACATTTCTCAAGCGTGTTTATTTTTAAAGATATATAAAGATCATTATCAACATCACAAACCGTATCGCTGCAACGCTCATGATAATACTACTTGTCCTTTTGTACTAAAAGCAGTGATGAAGAATTGCTGGTAATTATAGCAATTATAACCGTGGAAAGAATGCAAAGGACACTCAATAGGAAATGAACGGCCATGTGTGTGATGATAACGATAATAATAGTCCGTTTAATGAAAGCTACGGAGGCAATGGCGATCGTAGTAAAAATCAACAAACAGAAAAGTATTAGGAATGATGATTACGACATTAATATCAAATAATGGGGTGATAGTAAATATATTGCTATAAATTTCAGAAGGACAAACATGATGTTGAAAACAATTTTATATGATTTGCGTAACAATAATTAAGGTAACAATTGTGATAATGATAATAAAAAATAATGATCAGGGTAATAATGATAATATCTATAAAACAATAATAACAGCAATTATAATACTATTCACTCCTACAGTCTATAACATTACCATAATAACCCTATAAGTAAGACTTGTGAGTGGCCTTTCCAGTACATGTCCCTCTCCCTTCCTCCTCCCACCGCCCTTCGTCAAGGCACTCGCTCTTGGTCACCGTTCATCTCCGACACAGAAGGCCATACCCAGCGACCCTTAGGTGCCAACGTTAGATTTATCTATATATAGCGGACCAAGGAAATCTTGTCGACTTCAGCTCCTTCGGCCCTGACGAGGCTTGTCAGACGAGCAGGGACAACATTAGGGTGTGTTGTCACATGAGTTCCGATTCGATATATTTTTTCTCTCTCTCTGTATATTCATGTTGGTTGTGTTATTGTCTTCCAACTGTGGGTGACATTTAGCTTTTCAGTCTCTCGCTTGCTCGTGTAATTAAGTTCAGGTAATCGTGAGGGTTTTCATGGAGGCCTGTTTTCTCGGATATTCTCAGCAGCCTTCGTGTCATCACGAGACCGTGGAGGTTTATTTGCTGCGGTAACCTATCA
>NW_020871686.1:277816-279007 GCF_003789085.1 Penaeus vannamei | reverse complement strand
CCAGCACAATAATAAGACAAGTGTACCTTCCAAAGATCAAATATGTATCAGTTCCAGTCCCACCTGGAGTAAGTATAGTTTTGTCTTATTAGTTGCCATGGAGGAGTTGAATGAAAAAAGACAAAGAATTCTTTCAAACAGAATTTATTATTTTGGAAATCAAAATAAAAAATATTCACGATAGGTAACAGACATGACATGGCACATGAGAGTAAGGTATTTCCGCCAAATATACTTTATTTTTGTTTTGGGGACGGAAGAAACGATACCATACACAAAGAATCATAGACAAATTGATTTGTATTTATTATTATTTTTTTTATTTTTTTTTGCAGACATTATTGTCGGGAAATATGAAAAGAAAAAAAATCGGAATTTTCCCTTTTTTCAGTCTTGGAAATAAATGTCGGCGGGTCCGCTATTCATGAAAAAAATTGCTTACGGGAAGAACATAAAACACCGCAAAAAGAAAGCGACGAAAAATCGGCAAAAAATCACTTTTTTTACATTGGCACTTAGTGTTAAGGTTTCTGCGTTTGTTGCAAAGGTTCTCAATTAGTGGCTGCTGCAATCAAAATCCTGGTTTATGCTCCCAATTCCCGTGGTTCACTATTGTGTGAATGTTGGAAACCAAGATTTGCCTCACTTGCAACTGTTACAAGCGACCGGAGACATAAAACTTACGATTGTTATAGGCGTTGGCAACATAGTAAACTTTCTTCCCATATGTGGAGTATCATTCGGAAAAAATAGAAAAGTAGTTTAATGTAAGTTAACAATCATTGCTTAATACATACACCCGTTGATATTGTTTTAGTGACACTACCAATATTTACTTTACTATTACTGTATTATCACGTTCTGTTTGCAACATTGAAGAAGCAAAGTGAGAAAGGCTCAGCATGGGTAAGCAACACAGAAAATGTCCTTTAAAAAAATGAACATTTTCGTGGGACAGTACACGTAAGAAACCCCATGAGATTGCCGTCCCTATTCCAGTATATTCGTCGAACCCGTGTGTTTTTCTTCTTTTTTTCCACGTAAGCCCCAATACTCTAGCAAATTTCTTGCCTCTTCCCCATTTCCTATCGGCCGTCCAACTGTCCGCTACAAACCCTGAATAACAAAGGTAGTCCGAATCCGCGACCTGCAGCGATGGCCCTGGCTTCCGCTCGCATCCGCCCGGGCCAA
>NW_020871686.1:255316-257816 GCF_003789085.1 Penaeus vannamei | reverse complement strand
TCATTATCATCATTACTATTACTATTATTACTGTTATTATCATTATTACAATTATTATTATCAGCCCCATTGTTATTGTTATAATTATCATTAATATTATCCGCATTATCAATATTATTATCATGATTATTATTATCATGATCATCATTGTTATTATTATCATTATTACATTTATCGTCATTTTTATTACCATCGGTATTATTTATCTTTATCATTATTATTATTACTATGCATATTATCAGTATCATTGTTATTACTTTTATTATTATTATCATTATTATTATCATTATTATTATTATTATTATTATTATCATAATTATTATTATTATTATTATTACTGTTATCATTATTTTTATCACTATTATTAGTATTATTATTATGATCACTATTGTTATCAATATCATTATCATTATTTTATTATCATTGTCATTACAATTCCTATTATTATTACTATTACTGATATTATTACTGATATTATTGTTATTATCATTGTTGTTCTTGTTGTTGTGATTATCATTATCATTATCCTTTTCACTATTGTCATTGTTGGTAATATTACTATCATTATTATCATTATTATTACTATTATCATAACCATTACCGTTATCATCATTGTCATTGTTATCACCATCTTTAATATCCTTATTATTATTATCATCATTTGTATTATCATTTTTAATATCATTAGTAATAATATCATTATTACTGTTATTATTATCATTTTTATTATTATTATCATTATCATCATTATCAAAACTATCATCATCATCATAATCATCATAAAAATTATTCTTATCATTGTCATTATTATCTGCATATATATATCATTATTTTTATCTTCATTATGTCTACTATTATCATTGTTCTTATTATTATTAATATTATTTTTATTATTATCATTATTACTATTATTATTAGCATTATCATTAATATGATTATTATTATCATTACTATTATTATTATTATTATCATTACTATTATTATTATTATTATCATTATTATTATCATTATTATTGTTATCATTATGATTGCAATCATCATCTTTATTACTATTGGTATTAATATCAACATTATCATTATCATTTTTACTTTTATCATCATCATTGTTTTCGCCATCATTCTTTTATCATTATCATTAATATTGTTATTATCAATTAGCAATGTTATTTCTAGATTAGTATGATCATTATCACTAAAATCATTGTTCTTCTTCTTCTTCGTTTTATTTTTATTATTATTATCATCATCAATATTACTATTATTACTATTGGTATTTTATCATTAACATTATTTCTGTTATTACAATTATTACTATTATCATTATCAGAACAACTATTATCATTATTATTATCATCATTGTCATTATTGTTATCACTGATATTATTATCATTATTATCATTATAATTATTATCATCTTCATTATTATTTATATCTCAATGATTTCATTGTCTATAGTAATTGTGTTTATCATCATCATTACTTTTATCATTATCATCATCATTTTTATCGTTATTACTAACATCATTGTTATTAGTATCATTATCATTATTGTTACTATTGTGGATGTCCTTATTGTTAAAATACTAACACAATAACTATCTAGAAGCATTCAGAAAGCGCATACCTCCGCCAAGGCAGTAGGGTCATTGATGCAATAAACATATTCACACTTGAAGAATTACATGAAAGTCACAACTTTCTCAAGTTCACTGGTGACGACCGCGTTTCCACATCTCGCAATGCTAATGAATCCTTAAGATAAATAAATGAATAAATAAAACTGGATCTGAATCACCACCAAAACTCATGCATCTAAGTTGGGCTAACACACTCCTCTGGTAACAATTTGTTCAGAACTTTTTGCGTCATCCTGCTAACTAACCAACGAATAAACGAACTAACCAACGCTACCAAAATCTTTACCTCCTTGGCGGGTAATTATATATCAATAACAGTGAAGTAATAAAATTATATGAATAATGATATAATAATAATTAATAATAATAATAATAATAATAATAATAATAATAATAATAATAATAATAATAATAATAATAATAATAATAATAATAATAATAATAATAATATAATATAATAATAATAATAATAATAATAATAATAATGATAATAATGATAATAATAATAATAACAATAATGATGATAATGAAGATGGTGATGATGATGATGATGGTGATGGTGATGACCATGATGATGATGATAAAAAAAACAGTAGCATCACCATCGAATGTCATACCAACCTCGCTTCTTTTTCTTGATCATTATCATCTCACTCTCCCCGCCCTCTGTTCACACCTCCCATTGTTTTAGTTTGAGCTTAATTAAAGTTCCTACTTGACACGGACTTAAGCCTGGCATTCTCGACTTCTTGACCCGGATCAGAGGCATCTTTTAACCCGTTCTTCTTCTCTCTCTTCTCCGTCGGCGGCTTTTCTTTGTCACTTTTCGTCTCCTCCTTTGTTTCTTGTTGACCTTTTTTGGA
>NW_020871686.1:197816-207816 GCF_003789085.1 Penaeus vannamei | reverse complement strand
ATATATATATATATATATATATATATATATATATATATATTATATATATATATATATATATATATATATATATATATATATATATATATATATATATATATTATATATATATATTATATATATATATATATATGTGAACATGCAAACATCGTTCCCGATGTAAATGTGAATACACTCGCATATGCCTATATCTGCACGCGGGTCAGCAACAAAACAAATCCCAAACCCAAAAGTCCCGAACAGGAACCAGGAACACAAAAGCCGAAACTGGGAATCGGAAGTTCCATCGCCAGTCCACCCATTCCTATTCCCAGCAGACACCATGTTCTTCCAGACCATTAGGGTAATGACTGTGTTTAGTCACCTGAAATCTCGATCCTTAAGAGGGGAGGGAGGAGCGGGGAGGGGTGGGAAGGAGAAGGGGAGGGGAGAGAGCGAGGGGAAAGGTAGGAGAGAGAAAGGGAGGGGAAGGGGCAAGATGAAGAAAAAAGAAAGAAACGGTAGAAGGGAGGCGTGAGGGCAGGGGGAAGAAAAGAGGAAAGAGAGGGGGTGTTTGTTAACAAGGGGAAGCAGGAAGTGGAAGAGGGGAAGGGGAAAGCATGTGAGAAAAGAGAAAAAGATGGGATAGTGAGTGAAGGTCAGTGAGAGAGAAGAGGGGATAAAGAAGGGAAAAGGTAGGAATATGACAAGCTGGCGCAGTTCGGGGAAGGAAGAGGATGAGAGGGATGGGGGAAGGTGAAGAGGGAGACGAGGGGGAGGGAAAATGAAAAAGTGGAGGACAGAAAGAAAAAGAAGCGGCGGGAGGGGGAGAAAAGGGAGAAGGAGAAAAAAAGGGGGGAGGCTGAGGGTTTTGTGGGAGACGAAAGAAGGAAAAAAATTCATTGAAAACCCAAGGACCATCTTACGATTTTTCTCTCAATAGATTGCATTGAACATTGAATTCGAGATAAACATACTGATACTGCTGCTTAATTGCGACCTCGTATAGAATTATTTTGTGTAAATTCTATCTTCTTTTGTTTAATAGTGATCAGCCGGATGTAATATAGAGCGAGGGGCCTGACGAATGATTTTGAACGTATAAAAGCATTCACATGAATATTGATATCTGGGAAAGGATTTGACTACATTCCACTGAAACATTTTCGGAGGATTCAGATTCAAAATAATTTATTCCATTTGTTACAATAGTTATTCTTATTACATATGTAGTGATATTACAGTTTATATAAATATAAGTGAAACATAGTATCAATGATAGTACATATAAATCTTGTCTATTCTTATATTTTGAAACTTGATGTCATTGGTGATTTAAGAGATGTTCCTTTACTTTATTTTTGAATGTATTTGAGTTCTGAATGTTTCTCATATTACAAGGCAGTTGATTCCAGATCTTGGGTCCACGTGTTCGTGTCTGCCGTGTCCCTGTGTCTGTACGTGATCTTTTTTTACACGTAGGGAGTTAACCTGTCTTGTTTGGACACAGGTTGTGTTACCTACAGTTGGAAAGGTTAAAAGACATTTTGGATAAAAACCTTGGATCCTTTCATGAATCAACATGCAAGTATCATAGTTGTATTTGCATTGCACTTTTAGCCAACTTTGTTTATGTGTGAGGTAATGTGGTCATACTCCTTTACGTTACCAAGTACTGTTCCGGCAGCAAAGTTTTGGTATTTTTGACTTTTCTGAATTTGACATTTGTTTGTTGTACCCCATTTGTTTGGGCAATAATTAATAATAATGAGAACTAGTGTTTGTATAACAGATATTCTAGTTTCAGCAGGAATTCTACTTTTGATATGGCTTAAGTAAATTAGTGTGCCCATTACTTTTCTGTGGTTGTTGTCGACGTGCTTCTCAAGTGTTGAATAGGTGAATGTAATGACTACATAATAATAATGATAATGATAATGATAATAATAATAATTATTATTATTATGATATTATAATTATAATTATGATGATAATTATAATGATAATGATAATAATAATAACAATATTAGTAATAATAATAATGATAGAAGTAGAAGTGATAATAATAATGATAATCATAATAGAAATAATAAACGTAGTGGTAATAATAATAATGATAACGATAATCATGTTACTAGTATACTAATAATAATAACGAAAATAATAATACTACGGATCATAATAATGACACTAATGTCAGTAATGATGATAATGATAATGGTACTAGTATTGACAATGATAATAGTAATAAATAATAATGATAATGATGATAATAATGATAATAATGATAATGACGAAGTAATAATATCAACATAATAATGATTGATAATATAATAATGATAATAATAAAATAATGATATTATAATAATAATATAATGATATGATGACAATAATGAATGATAAATAATGATAATAATAATAATATAATTATTATTATTATTATTATTATTATTATAATGATAATAATAATAACAACAACAATGATAATAATAACAATAGAAAATATCAATAATGATAAAGATAATGATAATGATAATTATAATGATAATGATAATAACAATAATGGTGATAATAATAATTCAAATAATGATAATAATAATAATGATATTTATGGTAATAGTAATAACAATAATATTAATGATAATTATAATAACAACAATAATAATAATGATATAATAATAATAATAAAATTTGATAATTATTATTATCATCATCAAAAACTACTAATAATAATGACATTGATAATGATAATAACAATAATGATGATAATAGTAGTAATGATAATAATGATAATAGTAATAATAGTGGTGACAGTAATACAATAATAATGATAATAATATGATAGAAATAATGATAATAATATATAATAATAATAATGATAATAATGAATAAATGGGAAGGAATGATAATGATAATAATAATCACAATAATAAAATAATTTTATTGATATGTGTGTCTTTCTGTCAGTGTGTGTGTGTGTGTGTGTGTGTGTGTGTGTGTGTGTGTGTGTGTGTGTGTGTGTGTGTGTGTGTGTGTGTGTGTGTGTGTGTGTGTGTGTGTGTGTGTGTGTGTGTGTGTGTGTGTGTGTGTGTGTGTGTGTGTGTGTGTGTGTGTGTGTGTGTGTGTGTGTATGTGTGTGTGTGTGTGTGTGTGTGTGTGTGTGTGTGTGTGTGCGTGTATGCTTGACATACTAATTACATTTCTGGATAACCTTTTCACTTTTTGGAAGTTGGCCAGAATGGTCAATCGAAAATGTGTCAATAGCAAATCACACTTTAGTCTCTCTCTCTCTCTCTCTCTCTCTCTCTCTCTCTCTCTCTCTCTCTCTCTCTCTCTCTCTCTCTCTCTCTCTCTCTCTCTCTCTCTCTCTCTCTCTCTCTCTCTCTCTCTCTCTCTCTCTCTCTCTCTCTCTCTCTCTCTCTCTCTCTCTCTCTCTCTCTCTCTTCAAATAGATACAATAAGACTTAAACACTATTATTTTCACCAATAATGCTTTTACTACCCTTACTATCATTCGGTTTATGATTTAGAATTATCCTTGTTGTTATAACTATTGAAATTTAACTATATTCTAAATATTGTTATTGTTGGCATTATTGCTACTATAATTATTATCATTACGTTTATCATTAATATTATTATCTTTATCATTATCATTATTATTATTATTATTATTGTTATTGCTAGTATTATCACTGTATTATTATTGTTATTGTTATTGTTTTTATTATTGTCATTTTTATTACTATTATTATTATTCATTACTAGTATCATTGTTAATTTTATTATTATCATTATCATCATTATCATTTTTATCATCATTAGCATGATTTTATTACCATTATTGTTGCTATTATCATCATTATCATAATCATTATTATCATTATTATAATTCTGTTACCATCATTGTTGCTTTTCTCATCATTACCATTTCTATATCATCATACTAATAATAATAATAATATTAATAATAGTAGTATTACTAATAATATTAACCATAATTATTATCATTGTCATAATATTGAAAATAATGATGATAATGAATAATAATAATAATAATAATGATAGTAATAATAGTAGTAATGATGATGATGATGATGATGATGATGATGATGATGATGATGATGATGATGATGATGATGATGATGATGATGATGATGATGATGATGATGATGATGATGATGATGATGATGATGATGATGATGATGATGATAATGATGAATGATGATGATAATAATATAATAATAATAATAGTAATGACAATAATAAGTGATGATGATGATAATGATAATATAATAATAATAATTATTATTATTATTATTATTATTATAATAACAGCAGCACTAATAATAGTGATAATAACAATAATAATAATGATAATAATAATGCTGATAATAATAATAATTAATAATAATAATAAAATAATAATAATAATAATAACAATAATGATAATATTAATAATAATAATAAAACATCAATGATAATGAAATGATAATGATAATAATTATGAAAATAATAATGATGATAATTATGAAAATAATAAGGATAATGATTATAATTTACAATATCATAATTATAATTCTTTTTCATCATAACTATTTTCCTTGTTGTTCCTATTATCACTATAATTTCTTAGTTAATAGTTATCATACTACTACTACTACTACTACTACTAATAATAATAATAATAATAATAATAATGATAATAATGATAATGATAATGATAATGATAATGATAATGATAATGATAATAATAATAATAATAATAATATAATAATAATAATAATAATGATAATAATAATAATAAAAAAAAATAATAATGATAATGATTATCATTATCATTATCATAATTAATATTGTTACTATTACTTTTATCATAATTGTCATTATTATTAGTAGTATTATGATTATGATTATCATTATCATTATTATCATTATTGTTATTGGTTTTATTATCACTATTTCTATCACTATTATTATTACTATTATTATTGTTATCGTTATTATTATTATCATTATTATCTTAATTGTTATTATTTTCATAATTGTTGTCATTGTTATTATTATTACCATCATCATTATCCTTATTATCCTTATTACTATTATTATTATTATCATTATTATTATTATTATTATTATTATTATTATTATTATTATTATTATTATTATCATTATTATTGTTATTATTATTATTATCATTATCATTATTATTATTGTCATTAGCATTTTTATCATTATTATTAGTAGTAGTATTATTATTGTTATTATTATTGTTATCATTATTATTACTATTATCATTATCATTATCATTTTCATTATTATTATCATTATTGTTATTACTATTAATTTCATTATTGTTATTACTATTAATATCATTATTGTTATTAACATTATTATTATTATTATTATCAATATTGTTGTTATGCATATTACTACTACTATCATCTTTATTATCATTATTATCATTGCCATTATTACCATCATTATCCTTATCATCAATAATGTATGAATTTTGAATTTTTACTATTATTACTACTATTATTATCATTGCTATCATTATTATCATAATTACTATTTTTATCATTGTTCTTATCACTATGGCTATTATCATCATTATTATCATTATTATAGTTGTTGTTGTTATTGTTGTGTCATCATTATTGTTATTATTATCATTATCATTAAAATCATAATTATCATTATCATTATTATTATTATCATTATCATTTCTACTATCATCATCATCACTACCACTGTTAGTATTATTGTTATTATTATTATTATCATTATTATTATTATTATTGTTATTTATTATATTATATTATTATTATATTATTATTATTATTATTATTATTATTATTATTATTATTATTATTATATTATTATTTTATTATTATTATTATTATTATTATTATTATTATGTTATTGTTATATTATTATTGATTATCATTATATTTATCATTTTTTATTGTTATTATTATTGTTGTTATTATTATTATTATTATTATTATTATTATTATTATTATCATTATCAATATTGATAGTAGCAGTAGCATTGTTGGTGTCGTTATCATTATCATGAATAATTATCATTATCATCATTACTTTATAGTAATAATAACAATTATTAATATTATGATGATAACAGTAAATGATAATATTTCATTATTTTTGCTTCTATTATCATTACTATATCTTTATTGTTACCATTGTTATTATTATCATTATGTTTTTATTATTATCATTACCATTATTACTATCGTTCTCATTATTCTTTTTGATGTTGTCATTATTATCATTATCATTATTACTTTTACAATTATTGTTATTGTTATTATTATTATTATCATTATTATTATTATTATTATTATTATTATTATTATTATTATTATTATTACAATCATTATCATTATTATTATTATTATCATTATTACTTTTGCGATTATTATCATCATCACCATTATAATTATCATCAACACCATCATCATCATTATTATCATTACTATTTCATCATCATTATTATTATCATCATTAGTATCACTATTGTTATTATCGTTATTATTATCATCAGTATTGTTATGATTATCACTATCACTACTATCAGTCATATTACTATTATTATTATCATTATCATTTTCAATTATTATTATGATCATTATCATTATTATCACTGTTACCATATGGTGATAGCAAATATAATTAAAGATGGTAATATCATTGTTATCATTTATATACTATTATTTTTATCTATCATTACTAATATTACGACCATTATTCTATTGTAACCGACAGAATATCGCTAGAGGTGGAAATATATACTAATGGTCATGAACATGTCTTTTGTCCCAGCAACATTAATATCTTGAATGGAAGCATATCATTATTTCCTCACGTTTTCTCGTATTCTCTCATATCACACACATTACCCAACAAAGGCATACATGTCCCAGAAAAAACGACACAGACATAAAATCCGGTTAAAAAAGAGGCATGAGAAATGAGACCGAATCTACTGAGTACAAAAAAAGAAAAAAAAATGTGTGGAAAACATTAAGGAAAACGTGGATACAATCATTACCAAACTCGATCATGTTGTCATTCTTTATACATTAGGCCTCTCCCTCCTCTTCAGTAGAGCATTTCCCTCAGAAGAGAAATAAAACCTTACCAAATAAACCAAAAGGAACTAACAAAAAATAGATATGCCAAACATGTGTATTCAAAAACAGAAAAGAACACATGCCCACACCGAACAAGGAAAAAAAAAAACAGTGATACCAGCAGAGATGGCGAGAGCCCCTACATAGAGTGGTGTCTCTCTAGGACTGCGCGTCGCCTCCCACAAGCCTAGTTAACGCATGTTTCTTTCTCTCTCTTCTCTCTCTCTTCTCTCTCTCTCTCTCTCTCTCTCTCTCTCTCTCTCTCTCTCTCTCTCTCTCTCTCTCTCTCTCTCTCTCTCTCTCTCTCTCTCCTCTAGTTCAGCACGATTTTTTTTAGATGTCCTATTTCTGTCCTATTATTATTACCGTAATCATTCTTATTATTCCAAGAGATTAGAGATAATAACAGTAACTGATTAAAATGCACGATGATAATCATAATGACTGATAATAAAGGTGATTTGATGGTAGTAATAACCATACCAAAAATAACATTAGCAACAATAATGCTAATTATTATCATCGTTATGTTCTACTACAGCTACTTCAGATGCTACTACTGATGATGATAATGATAATAATGATGACGATGATAATGATACTGATAACAATAACAGGAATAATGATGATTGATGATGATGATAATAATAATAATAATAATAATAGTAATAATAATAATAATAATAATAATAATAATAATAATTATAATAATAATAATAATAATAATAATGATAAAATGATAATACAATAATAATGATTAATGATGATGATAACTTAGCCTTGCCTAGCCTAGCCAAACCCAACTTAGCTTAACCTAGCATAGTCTAGCTACCCTCGCCTAGCCAAGCATCATCCCGTGTCGACGCCGCCATCATGTTTGTGGGCGGAAGTACAATCTCACCATACATGTGCAAGCCACTGCCGTACGAGTAACTATCACCTATCGAGATACGGCTGCCGTTCCAGTAGTCAAGTTCGTAAAAAAAAAAAAAAAAAAAAAAAAACAAAAAGAGAACAAAAAGAGGAAATCAAAAGGCAATCCAAATAAAACGAACAAAAGGGACAAACAACAGAAACAAGCAAAACAAAAGATAAATGACTAACTAAATCATGAAAAACGAAAAATAAAGAACCAAAAAGTGCAAAAGTCTCGCGGCAATCACTTAGGCACAGCTTATCTTTCCCAATCTCATGCCATCTGTGCGGGAAATGGCGAGGATTCTTTCTTAAGCCGTTAATTCATACCCGCGAGTCGCCATTATTTGTTTTCCGGATCCAGCACAGTTTTAAAGTCATCTCCGCTAAACTCTACTGGACTTTCGAGAGACTTTGGGTACTGGAAGTGAGTAAGGGCTTTTAAGTTATCATTTTTCTTTTCTTTTATTTATCTTTATCGATATTATAAGATTGGTTATTTGTATTATTTTTGTCATTGTAGTTATCGTGTTGTTCATTTTGCTGCATTGCGCATTTTTATTTTTGTTATTTTATCACTTATTATTAATAATTTTATTATTGTTGTTGTTTTTATTATTGTTAGTCTCATTATATTCATTATTAATTACTATTATTATTATTATTATATTATTATTATTATTATTATTTTATTATTTATTATTATCATTATCATTATTATCCTTATTGTTATTGTTATTATTTTTTATCATATAATTTTTATTATTCATTATTATTATTAATTACTATTATTATTGTTGTTATTATTATCAATATTGTTATTATTATTATCATTATCAATGTAATCATTATTATAGTAATTATTATCATTATAATCATCACCATTCTCATTCTCATTAATATTATTATCAACATCATAATTATTGTTATTATTGTTATTATTATTGATTTTACTATTTTAATAATTATTGCCGTTATTGCTATATTATTTGGCTATGATTATTTATATCATCATTATTTTCATATTATTATTATTATTATTATTATTATTATTATTATTATTTTATATTATTATTATTATTTATTATTATATTATTATTACTATCATTATTATCATTATTACTGCCACGTTTATCATTCTTCTTGTTATTTTTATCATTATTTTTATCATTAAATTGTTATTATGAATGCAATTATATTGTTATTATATTATTATTATGACTTAATTATCATCATTGTTATTATCATTAACATTAATATCAGTATTATCATTATTATTACTATCATGATGATCAAGATGAGGATGATAATTATAATGGTATCATAAATAATGATTATGATAATAATTGCTATTATTACTTTACTATTATCATTAATATAATCAAAATCATTTCATGAAATCATCATTATGCCTATTACAAAGTAAGTATTGGTAATAATAATGAAAATATAATTAAAAAATAATTATCATAATCATAATTGTGATAATAATAATAGTTATGATGATAACAATAATGATAATAGTGATAATAATAATGACAGTGATACTGATAATAATAATAAATAATATAAATAAATAATAATAATAAGTAAGAAGTAGAAGAAGAAGAAGAAGAAGAAGAAGAATTATCATGATGATGAGGAGAAAGATAACAATAACATTAATAACAGTTATAATTATGATAATAGTAATAGTAATGATAATAATAATAATAATAATAATAATAATAAATAATAATAATAATTAAATAATAATAATATAATATTTATATTATTATTATTATTATTATTATTATTATTATTATTATTATTATTATTACAATAACAAAAACAAAATGCCAATAATAACAATTAACAATTATAATGGTGATGACTATAATACTGATAACAATAGTGAAAATGATAATGATGATAACAAGAAGAATAAGAATAAGAAAAGTTATAAT
>NW_020871686.1:165000-167500 GCF_003789085.1 Penaeus vannamei | reverse complement strand
AGAGAGACGAGATACGAGAGAGAGAGAGAGAGAGAGAGATAGAGAGAGAGAGAGAGAGAGAGAGAGAGAGAGAGAGAGAGAGAGAGAGAGAGAGAGAGAGAGAGAGAGAGAGAGAGAGAGAGAGAGAGAGAGAGACAGACAGACAGACAGACAGACAGACAAAGAGACAGATAGACAGAGAGAGAGACAGACAGACAGAGACAGACAGAGAGAGAGAGAAAGAGAGAGAGAAAGCGAGAGAGAGAAAGGAAAGAGAGATATCCCGCAGAAGACGAACGCGCCCCGAGGGGGAAGGCGTCTCAGGGGGGGGTGGTTGAGACCTTGCTTACTCCGCGTCGTGATGATGGAGGTGATGATGATTGTGAAGGCCGACGTGGATAGTGATGACGAAGGCGATGGTGATGACAGCGAAGGTCGACGAGAATGGAGATGATGGTGATGATAATTGTGAAGGCTGTGGTGGATAGTGATGATGGTGGTGATGATAGCAAGAGCAGTCGAGAATAGTGATGTCGGTGGTGATGACGATGACGGTGGTGATGATGTCAGGGAAGGCTGACGAGAATAGAGATGACAGTGATGACGAAAACGATGGTGATGCCAGCGAAGGTCGATGAGGATAGTGATGATGGTGGTGATGACGGTGGTGGTGATGATAGAGAAGGCTGACGAGAATAGAGATGACGGTGGTGATGACGAATACGATGGTGATGATGATAGCGAAGGCCAGCGAGAATAGTGATGACAGTAGTGATGACGAAGACGATGATGATAATGATAGTGAAGGCCGACGAGGATAGAGATAACGGTGGTAATGTTGACAGCAAAGGTCGGCGAGGATAGTGATGACGGTGGTGATGACGATGACGATGGTTATGATGACATTGAAGGCTGACGAGAATAGTGATGATGATGGTGATGACGAAGTCGATGGTGATGATGATTGCGAAGGCCGACGAGGATAGTGATGACGACGAAAACGAAGATAATGATGATATTATCGAGCAGGAAGAGGCATTGTCGTTTGATGTCGCCGCCCCTCTAATCACACTGGCTTTTAGTCTTTGGCGTCTTCTCGAATTTTCGTCTCGGAGCCAAAATGGGTCAATCTGTCGAGCGATCTGGCTGATGGGAATCGCGCTCCTTGTCTGGGCGATACTTTGGCGTTTTATGAGAGGAAATTTCGGTCAGGAATCATCTGGGTGATTAAAGGCAAGCGCCACTTTGAAAATGTTTGCGCCCGGGCTCTCTTTTTTGTTTTTCTTTTTTTCGTTCTTGCTTGTTTTGTTTTTTGTTTTTTTCTTTCTTTTTTGTTGTTGTTGTTCCTCACGGACTTGTTCTTCTTGTTCTTCTTCTTCTTGCTCTTTAAGGTCATTCTTACTTGTTTTTTTTTTCTTTCTTTCTTTTGTTGTTGTCCCTCACGGTCTTGTTCTTCTTGTTCTTGTTCTTCTTGCTCTTTAAGGGTTGAGCGTTTTAATCTCTCTTCTTTTTATAAGTGCTTTTTTTCTTTCTTCTCTCCATTTGTCTTTGTCCTCGTTTCGCTTTCTCTTTCTGACTTCCTCACTCTTCCTCTCTCTCTCTCTCTTTCGCAGCCGTTAGTAAGTGCTCGGTTTAGCGTAAGGTAGACAGACAGATAGACAGATAGATAGGTAGATAGATAGATAGAAAGAGAGAGAGAGAGAGAGAGAGAGAGAGAGAGAGAGAGAGAGAGAGAGAGAGAGAGAGAGAGAGAGAAGAGAGAGAGAGAGAGAGAGAGAGAGAGAGAGAAAGCAAGGGAAAGAGCGAGGAAATAGATCTCAAAGAACGAAAAAGTGACAGGCAGAAAGACAGAGACAGAGAGAGAAGAAGAAGAATGAGAAAGGCGACGTAAGCGCGGAGAGGGCCTTTAATCCTCATCCAGCGAGGAGCGAGCGAAGGAGGGTGAGAAGGAAGGCCGATAATATGCAAATGCACTTAGAAGATATTAATCTCATGCGCCCTCACTATGTGCGCGGTGCAACATGTGGGGAGCGAAAGAAGGAAGTAAGGAAGTAGAGAGAAAGAAAGAAAGAGGAAGAAGAACAGGTTGTGGGGAAAATAGGAAGGAAGATATAATGATGAATGTGAGAGAGAGAGAGAGAGAGAGAGAGAGAGAGAGAGAGAGAGAGAGAGAGAGAGAGAGAGAGAGAGAGAGAGAGAGAGAGAGAGAGAGAGAGAGAGAGAGAAGAGAGAGAGAGAGAGAGAGAGAGAGAGAGAGAGAGAGAGAGAGAGAGAGAGAGAGAGAGAGAGAGAGAGAGAGAGAGAGAGAGAGAGAGAGAGAGAGAGAGAGAGAGAGGAGAGAGAGAGAGAGAGAGAGAGAGAGAGAGAGAGAGAGAGGAGAGATATAAATAGGGAGGGAGAGTTAGATGGACAGAGAGTCAGAGAGGAGAGAGAGAGAGAGAGAGAGAGGGAGGGAGGAGGGAGGGAGAGTTAGATGGACAGAGAGTCAGAGAGAGAGAGAGAGGAGAGAGAGAGATAGATA
>NW_020871686.1:142500-145000 GCF_003789085.1 Penaeus vannamei | reverse complement strand
TTCAGCAGACATTTTTTTCGTTACTCTTTGACCTGGCTTCTTCAGGCTATCTATCATAATGGGTTTTATGCGTATGTGAACCTAATACTGTCAGTGACATTAACCTCCACTGCAGATGAAGATAATCTATGCCGCCGCAGTGAACGAATGGGAAGTAGCCAGTCTAAGGTCATTATGCACTTTCATTTTCGGGGAGACCGGCTACTCCCTTGGCCATTCATCCTCGCAACGGCGGCCGTGGAAGAAGTTAAAGGGGGGTTGAGGTCTGCGAAAGGCTATTAGTTGCTACTTCTTGCTAAAGGTGTATTGACGAAGATTGTTGTAAATGTGCAACAATATATCTTTACGGATATAATACAGTAGTAACAACTATTTTACCCTCTGCTTTTGGAACGGACCAAAGAAAAAGAAAGGAAAACTTAATAAACAAAAAAATAAAGAAGCACTCAGTTTACGCGATGCACCCAAACAGAATGCTCCAGCCTGTCTAGTATTAGGCGATGGAGGCTCGGCATATTCTTCCCTATAGAATCATTAAGCGGAGGGTAATTGTTAATTCTCGAGCGTGGAGGGAAGATACTATTAAGGTAAATCAGAGATGTAATTTTCCGCAGCAAGGGTCGGGCAGTACAAAGATTCAGGGATTAAAAATGCCTTGAATGTAGAAACCACTCCATAACACATAGGGAGAACAGCAAAAAACAAGCAAAGGGCCTTGCTAGTTTAAAAAAAAGTAGAAAGTTTAAGATGAATGGAGTCAACGAAATGAACAGACTATCTGCTTTAAAAGATCGGTTTACTCAGTTTACTCCTACCTTAACAATGCTGACAAACAGACTGACAGACAAGGACAAAAAAGACGAGCAAAATTAGCAGATCAGCTAGTTAAAAGATAATGCATACAGAACAAGAGTGGCTACAAAGGTTGGAAGCTAGTTTACAAAGTTAAAATGAATGGCTAAAGCAAAAAAAAAAAAAAAAAAAAAGAAAAAAAAAATAACAGCATGGTAGGTAATTTAGACGTAGTGCAGAACAGCGTCAGTTCCCTCATTTCGAAGAGTTCGAGAGTGAGATGATTATTATACTAATAAAACACAGCACCAAGAGGAACCAAACGTGTTCGAAACACGATTTGATTCCGTTAATATTAAGGCAATGTATTTTATGTGTCTATTGTTACACACTACGGTGGTTGTATTCATTGTTCATACATGCATGCATACATACGTACTTATTTACTTACATACTCGCATATATACATACATTCATAAATATACACATAAATGCATACATCCATAATACATCCATCCATACATACATACACACCTAACATGAATACATGCATACATAAAGACATAAATACATCCATCCATACATACATACATGCTTAAATACATACATACTTACATACATACATACACGCACATAACATAGATACAATCATATGTATATGTTAATACACACACACGCAGACACAAACACACATTAACACACTAAAACACGCACAAACATATACACATAATCATATATGTATTATATATGCACACCACACACACACACACACACACACACACACACACACACACACACACACACACACACACACACACACACACACACACACACACACACACACACACACACACACACATAACACACACACACATAACAAACATAATACAATATATATATAATATATATATATATATATATATATATATATATAATATATATATATATATATATTATAATTACACACACACATATAAACGCACGCACACACACATATATATATTATATGTTTGTGTATGTGTGTGTAGGTGGGTGGGTGTATTTATAAGTGTGTATACTCAATCCTTCTCGTCTGTGTGTACGCATGTGTATGATTACATATATATATATAATATATATATATATATATATATATATATATATATATATATATATATATATATATATATATATATATATATATATATATATATATATATATACATATATAATATATATGTATATATATATATATATATATATATATATATATATATATATATATATATATATATACATATATATATATATATATATATATATATAATATATATATATATATATATATATAATATATATATATATATATATATATATACTCCCCAAATGCTACGCCAGTTTGCTTGGCCTGCGGCGCTTGCTTCACATCGCCCTTATGTAACACAATATTATCAAATTTGTGAAATAAAAAAGACGTTACATAAATATTGGTTTGTTTATCTAAGAGTATAGAGATTTATGTTGTTTCTTTGACGGTTCGCTTTCATCAGATTCTTCTCCATCATAGCTGCTTTTTATACAATAATTTTATACAATAATTTAGCTCATTGTTCTTTCCTCCTCTAATGTCAGGAAGGATTTGTTTAAAATCACCGGCGCATACGAACGGTATGCCATCCATGAACACAAGATCGCGTGGTTGCTTCGTGCCTATTTCGCCATTTTCCTT
>NW_020871686.1:110000-112500 GCF_003789085.1 Penaeus vannamei | reverse complement strand
TAATGGATAACAATTAATAAGCAACATAAAACATAGTAGTAAAACAATAATGATAATGACAATAATATCTATACACAGATGACCTCTTTAATAGTAGTGATAACAAAGGGGGTGATAAATGGCATATGGATGGTATATAATGAAATGATAATAATATGATGGTTCTTAATGATAATAATAAAAATAATATGCGTTGAGGGAGTTTGTGAGTGGTGAATAATAATGGAATAATAATAATAATCGAGTAATGAATGTGATATAAATATAATAATAATATAATAATATAATGATACTAATAATATAATTAATCAATGATGCTGATTGATGCTGATGAGATAGTGATATAAAATGAATACTTTCAATAATGAAATAGATGATGATGTGTGATATATGACACCAATTACAACAGAAATTAGTATTATAATATTATGAAGCAATGAGTCTCAGCGCCTACCAGATCTATGCCTCCGCTACCTCCAGTTTAATCTAGTGCTATCCGGATCCCTACGGGGTCGGCAAAACGGATCTAACTATTCTCTCACCCCTGCGAATAGACTCACCAGTGTCTACTCCGCTCTCCTCACCAGCCGTCCGTTTAGAGGTCGTCCAACTAAACCTCGCCACTAGGCTTCCTCTACTATATCACCATCTCTATCTGCCGCGCTCATGAAGGCAGCCGTGATATAATAAGATGGCTATGTTAGATCCATAATAATAATTGATAAAAAGATCACGATAATCATATCCACCTCAACGCTCGCTATAGAGGGATAATCAATTGACAGTGATTAATAATGACTCCATGAATAACAAACTTTCCTCAATTCTTGTAACTCATCAATCCACCCAATTCATTGATACTAGTCCCAGAAGTATCAGTTAAACAGCCCTAAACTGCGGATGCACAACCCTTAACCTGGATGTAGATAACAACTTCGATACACAACCTAATCCTGATAACAAGCTATCTATCAATCAGGTTCCTGGCATCTTATTGTACATTTACAACCCCGTATCCTGATAATAACCCAATCCTGATATAATAAAAACAAATGTTGAAAAAGAAAATTCATGAAAATAATAAAACATTCGTAGAAAAATATCGGCAAAGAGAGGACAGAAACCAAGAGGAAGAGGAGGAGGAGGAAAGAAAAATAAGTGATTCCGCTCCAACATATGCGTACGCTTCTTGTAATCTTCTTACCCCTGTGCTTTACCCCTTCACCCTACCTCACCTACCCTGCCCCCAACCGTCTCCTCTCTCTCTTCTCCTCTCTCTCTCCTCTACATCTCTCTCTCTCTCTCTCTCTCTCTCTCTCTCTCTCTCCCTCTCTCTGCCTCTCTCTCTCTCTCTCTCTCCCCTCTCTCTCCTCTCTCTTCTCATCTCTCTCCTCTCTGTCTCTCCTCTCTCTCATCTCTCTCTCTCTCTTCTCGTTCTCTCTCTCTCTCTCTCTCTCTCTCTCTCTCTCTCTCTCTCCTCTCTCTCTCTCTTCTCTCTCTTCTCTCTCTCCCTCTCTCTCTCTCTCTCTCTCTCTCTCTCTCTCTCTCTCTCTCTCTCTCTCTCTCTCTCTCTCTCTCTCTCCTCTCTCTCTCTCTCTCTCTCTCTCTCTCTCTCTCTCTCTCTCTCTCTCTCTCTCTCTCTCTCTCTCTCTCTCTCTCTCTCTCTCTCTCTCACCGCTCTCTCCACCGCCTTCTCTGACTGCTCCCCCTTCCTCTCTCCCCGCTCTCCTCCCCTTCCTCTCGCCTGCCTCTCTCTCCCTACCAATGCCCTGCCTCTCCTTCCACTTTTATCGCTCTCCTCCCCTTCCCCTCCCCTCACACCGCTCTAGTACCTCCTCTCACCTGCTCTCCCTCACCTCCCCCCCCCCTCCCCTGTCCCTCCCTCCGCCCTCATCGCTCTCTCCCTCTCCTCCCCCACCTCCCTCTCTCCTCCCCTCTCCTTCTCCCTCTCTTCCCCACCTCCATCCTCTCCTCCCCACCTCCCTCCTTCCTCCCCACTTCCCTGTTCCTCACCTCTCCTCTCCACCTCCCTCCTCTCCTTCCCTCTTCTCCTTCCCCACCTCCCTCCTCTCCTCCCCCACCTCCCTGCTCACGTCCCCTCACCTCCCTCCTTTCTCCCCCCACTCCCTCCCTCTCCCCCACTTCCTCCCTCCTCCCCACCTTCCTCCTCTCCTCCCCTACCTCCCTCCTCTTCCCCCCCCACCTCCATCCTCTCCTTCCTCCACCTCCCTTCTCTACTTCCCCCAGCTCTCTCCTCTCCTTCCTCCACCTCTCTCCTCTGGTCCTCTCTGTATCTCTCGCATCCTCTTCCCTTCCAGTACTATAACTGAACTTCCACCCTCGTGTTTGAAAAAAAGGGAAAAGAAAAGAAATGAATTGACCCGTTCGGTGTCCGAAATCTCCTGAGACGCCCAATTTGCCTGACGGGCGAAGAGCGACGTAACTCTTTCCTTTCTCTCTCCCCGTTTGTCTGGCCTTTTTTTCTTTCTTTTTTAACTTT
>NW_020871686.1:70000-75000 GCF_003789085.1 Penaeus vannamei | reverse complement strand
ATTATGAAACATCAAACAATGCTATCAAGAGCATGACATACACCATCCCAATTAAATCTAGACGTTTAGGAGAGTCTAGTTAGGGTAAAATCTGGTATTGGAAAATCCAACTGGGCTTTACAAGCTGGACTGCAGTGATCTAAAGTAGCAAAGATACACTGTAAGCACCTAGCCCCTCTCACATCAGATAATTAAAGGTCCAAAAAATTACCACTCTAGTAAGTTACACCACGGACTAACTGCTCACACCCAACTACATCTGAGAAATCTAAGGCATAAATTCCCTGTCGGTCAACTGGGGCACATAATTTAGCCAGTCTCGGTCTTCTAGATGTCATACTTGCAAAGGTCGGCGATCATGATCCGGTACTTTGCTCTGTTTCTGACTGTGTGCATGAGGGTAATTGGTGTTTCTCGATGGATCGATCGTTTTCTGTTACCTTCCTCTGCTTCTTCCCTGTTGAAAGGTGTTTATATTTTTAGTTATTTAATATATGCCCGAAATATGTAGCTTGTCCTATTTCTGATGTTTCGACAAAGGATTCTCTTTTTCTCTGCCCATCTCAGCCCCCCTTTATTAGTTATTCTATCTGTGGATGAGATCTTTAAAATTCTTCTGAGGAACCACATTTCCATTGCATTGATGGTACTTGCTATTTTGTTGTTGATTTTTCATCTTCACTGCTAAATTTCAATAGTAGAGTGACATAACATTCCAGCACTCTTTTCCTTGTTTCAAAAGATTTGAGGGATAGTTAAGATCTTGGACAGATCGGCGAAATCACTTTGCCGGTGGAATCCTTATTCTACTTGTTTTAATGGATCTTCCCTTGATATTAATTTTTGCACTATGGTAATTGAGGCTATCCACTTGCACGAGGATGGAATTCTTAACTCTTAATCTGCATTTGGGTAACTGGTTTCTTAAATATGGTCATGGTCACTATCAGTCTATGATATTGTATTCTGTAGATCTTTCTTAGATGTTGCAATCAGCACAATTTCGTTGGCATATTTTAAGCTGCTGTCAAGACCTACACCGACTCCAGGAAGTCCTTCAATCTCATGTATTTGTTCACTATACAGTGAGAACAGATCAGGTGACAGGATACACCCTTGTCTCATCCCTCATCTAATCTTCACCAGCTGGCCCAGTTCATTCTCATTTCCGATAGCAGCAGTCTGCTCTCAGTATATATTCTTTGTTATTCTCAGATCTTTGCCATCATCATTTAAAGCCTGAAGTTGATTAATCATGCATTTGGGCTGGTTGGTATCGCATGCTTTTGTAAAATCAGTGAAGCAGAGGTAAATTTTTATTTGCCTTTCTATTGCTCTGGCTATCTCAAGCTTGATTTTCATTCGAATTCTTATCATGATTATTCTCAGTAGCAACTTTGTTGCATGGCTCATAATGCTGATTGATATGTTCCAGGTTTCTTTGGCAATTCAATTATTATTTTGCGCGTATTGGGAAGATGCCTTGTGTTATATATTTTGTTCAAGGTGTCATATTCCTGACCAAGGTCTTTTAAGGCGCTGATCGTTTATACTGCTACTCCAACTGCCCCAGTAGCTTTGCTCTTAATTCCTGCCCTTCTCCATGGCGATGCTTCCGTCTTTGGATTGATTGCACCCAGCAGGTTGTGACCGCTTCTTTCCACTCAGATCTTTGACTTTCTCGTGCTGACTCTTGGCGTCTGTGATATGCAGCCTCTTCAGTTTTTCTATGGGTGACGCTGTTTTTTTTTTTTTCTGCCGAGGATGTTATGCCTTCTACCAGGCTGTTAAAGTCTGTTTCAAGTCTGGTAGAGCTTGGAAGCGGTTACTGACTTTCAGGACAGTCTTCCAGTCTTTCTGTTAGGTTGTCAGTTGCTTCAAATCGGTGGTTAGCATTAAAACCACTTATGGAAAAGAGAAGCACAACCAAAATTTAATGGCATCTAAGTTAGGCTAAGACACACCTCTGGTAAAAAAAAAATAATAAAAAAAATCATAACGTCTTCAGTTATCCTGCTAACGAACAGACATATTTATTAACCAATGCTACCAAAAACATAATCTCCTTGCCGGAGGTAATAAAGCACGATTTCCTATCACTCTTGAGTGGAAATGTGTGAAGTAAACTCTCATAAATACTGTCATCAGCATTGGGAATTTTATAGACTGAAAATGTAGAAATTATTTAAAGGTCTACACACCAATTCATGACAACCACATACATACTTCGTAAAACGACTAGCATGAAAACCAATCGTTGCTCGAGGCAAAGAATTCGTATGTACCTATGTGTCTGTTGGTTTGATTGTGTTTATTTATAAAGTAACAGTGTGTGAGATTTTGTGTGCTGTGGTTTTGCTCTTGTTGTATATTACTTTATATTTTTATCTATGTGTACAGGGGAGTATTATCTATGTATAGGCGACTGTTTTTTTCTGAGTAAGTGATATTTAAAAATTTATTCATTATATTTCCACTACATGTGCGATCGCAAACGGTTCCTGGCATCCCTCACAACGTGCTTCACTTTTAGCCACATCGGCCAATAAGTCAATCTTGTGTACCAAATTCTCAGCTTTGTTAACACAACCACTTTTCAGTTGGAATGGACGCTGGTCACCCAACTGCCAAGGGCATTTCTAATCCCTTGCAGTTTGTTTCTAGAGGTATATCTCCATTGCTTTCTCCATTTATCGCGAGGACAACTTATGGTGCTGGGTTTTAAGTGGGTGTGTGGGAGAGGAAAATGAGCATCACTGGCTGAGCGGCAGCTTCCATGACTCTCCGATCAGCTCCTTCATTCCCACTGATTAATTCTATCCAATCTTGAACCTCTCTTACCACTACATGTGATGAGTCTTAGCTCTTATTACTTGCAAAGCACTACGAGAGTCAATGTATTACAATAGAAGGCAAAATATGACAACAAAATTACAACAGATTTCTTGCCAATATGCGAATGTGCAGTAACTGTGCCTTTTTACTATTCTATTTGTTCCTCTTTACTTGTGTGCATATGCTTGCGACTGCGTTGTTGCTTTCACATTTTTGTTATATTGTTCTTGCATTTGAATATATCCGTAAGTTTATTCATCAGCATATATGACAGTGTAGTGTGGTCTACAGTTTACTTATTGCAATTTCCACATACATTTCTGATCTTACACGCCTGTTGATAAAACAGATGTCAACAGCGCCATTGGAAAATGTCATACTGATGACAGCGTGATCAGGATTGTACCACTGATTGCAAGTTTGGCATTCATATACATAGATAAGCGTGTGTATATAAATACACGCGTGCAATCATGAGTCAAAAAGTGAAGGATGGAGAATGTGTGTGTGTGTGTGTGTGTGTGTGTGTGTGTGTGTGTGTGTGTGTGTGTGTGTGTGTGTGTGTGTGTGTGTGTGTGTGAGAGAGAGAGAGAGAGAGAGAGAGAGAGAGAGAGAGAGAGAGAGAGAGAGAGAGAGAGAGAGAGAGAGAGAGAGAGAGAGAGAGAGGAGAGAGAGAGAGAGAGAGAGAGAGAGAGAGAGAGAGAGAGAGAGAGAGAGAGAGAGAGAGAGAGAGAGAGCGAGCCCGACCCACATACCAACTGCTGGGTGTGTGCACATACGAATGTATGTGTTTACTTTCATAATGTGTTGAGCGTCATTCTCCACATATCTTCCTTCCATCCATTCTCTTGCTCTTTTTTTCCCATTATCGTTATAACTCTCAACATCCATCACCACACTGAAATTCTCCTAATCTCAAAATTAAGAGTATAAGGGAACCTAGATATATGTACATGGAAATCTCTTCTCTTACCTATAATGTTCACGCGGGTGAACATTAACAGGGGAAAAAATGTATGATGGCTCTATGAGTACGGGAGAGCGTAGAATATTGTTAAAAAAACGCTATGTTGCATCATAAGCAGAGTGCAAAGAAGTCCAGGGTAAATTTCAGCCGTTTCAGCACACTGTTTGTTACTCCGATTTCGAGGTAAGTAGTGTTGAAATTCTTGCATTCATGAGCGGAATCCCGTAGACTTTTTATATTTTTGCTCTGTTGGAAAAATGAAAGCAAAAAGTGTATAGAGATCATAAAGGTTTGAATAAGGAAATCAATAACACAAACACATCCATTATACCTAAAATGAAAGTGAAGCGGTATGTTTCGAATCGGTTCTGAATCCATCAGCATTTTTGATGTTCTGATGCATCCTGGGTTGACTCGACATTCATTCCCGTGTTTTTTTTTTTTTTTTTTTTTTTTTTTTTTTTATTTTCTCTTTTATTTTATTTATTTTTTCTCTCTTCGAGTGTTAATGCGACACCTCCGTCCTTAGCATCTGCAGGAAATTTGTAAGAAATTATGTCATACATTTATAATTACTTCACTGAATCAAATCTTAGTTTGGCTTATTCACCATTCATTATTAACCCAAAATCCTTACCTTCAGTTATTTCTGTCCGATATAATGTTTACATAGTTCTGACAACGTCGCAAATGTGCAATCATTTCGTGTGTTTATGCCACTTGCCTATGGACAGCGCTTTTCAAAATCCATATTTCATGTAGGGTACAAAAACATTTCATATTATATAAATCTCATATTTACTCGTGACTTCGTGTCCTTTGACAAGAGCTGAAGCTGGAATACTTTTGTTAGAATCCTCTTGTTCAGGATTCTGTATGGCTTTTCCACTCGTCGGAGGTGAGGAAAAAATATTCAAAAAGGCTTCTTCACACATTTTCGGGGTGGCTTCCACATCATTATTTAATGACACTAGAGTTTTCTTTGTACAACTTACCTATTGTCGAAAAAGAACATTTGACTTACAAACTTCCATTCTTCATTCAAATCGTTCTAGAGATAAAGTAACTTATAAATACTCCTACTCACTTACAAAAGCAACAGTATGGAGGCGTCCACAGGTACACTCAAAAAGTTTTGGAAACAAGAAACAAACGAACCTGCAACCAAAGGGAAGGTGAAGCCACACGGAAATCAGAA